>JAKSZP010012593.1:0-32888 GCA_022478985.1 Massospora cicadina
GTTTTCTAGCCAGTACAGGTTTTGAACTCAAAACCTGCACCACGGGTGGAAGCAGTTTTACCTGCTCGGCTAACCGCCCTTTCCAGAGCATAACAAAATACTACAATATAGACTTCCAATGGAAGACCTAGAAAGGAGCCTGACCCCAGAAAGCTTCATTAATGAGGGAATATTGAAGGCTTCCACGCCCAAGTGAGAAAATGTAAGGTGTGAGTCAATCTCAAGACCAACGCCTAAACCACCAAGGACACTAAAACAATCAAAGGGTTGAAACTCCCGCTTGGTTGTCTGGATGCATAATCCCATGCACCCAATATTGGACATCCCCTTCCACTGCGTCCAAGATAGCTAAATATTCTGTTGTACATCTATATAGGAGGAAGAAGCCGCTGTATTGGACGAGAACCAAACCTGCAACTCTTCTAGGGCGTCCAAAACCTGATTTTTTATTTATGAGGAAAAAATGTTGAACCCACCCTCACTGTATGGGGTAAAACTGAGATTAAATCATGAGGTTTATTGTTGGGTTAGGAACTCCACCACCACTCAAAAACACCTGAAAAATTCACCAACTGATCATACAAAAAATACTAAACTAAGAATGGATGTAGGTTCATTTGGTATAATGGTACCAATGCGTCACCTACTTCAAGAAGAAGGGTGGAAATGGCGGAGACTAGAGTTCAGTCAATTATGTCATGGCACCTTCTACTAAAGTTAAGACCAAACTGCCAGTCTTAGTTATTGGACATCCAAAACATGATTCAGAATACCGGAGGTATAGCCTTCCACATAACTTGATGCTATTTGGTAAGGGGACAACTGAAGGATGACAAATAACAATCATTGCTACTAGCAAACCTGATTTAAACACACAGTTGCAAGAGTAGTGGCCGAAGATTCCCCCAAGATTGTTTCCTTAGGTAACCAGAGGGGGGCAAATTTGCTCTGTGAACAAGAGGGGTCAAATGCGTGGGAGAGCTGCAAATCTTAAACCACTGGGCGGGGATCACCTTATGGAGCAGGTCCATATCATGATGCCACAAGGCATCCATTATATTGAACAACCCCAGGTGACTACAATAACAATATCTCAATTCAAGTATGGATGGTAACAAGGTAGTAAGTATAGCTACTATGGCCCAGTCATTACAAATACTGGAAAACTTGGAACCTGGGAAAAATTAGCTAATGAGCAAATTAGATAATTGATTTTTATTTTAAAAGAATATTTGTTTATCCTGAAAAAAGGAAGAAAATTGACTGACAACAGGGCCTGTGAATGACAGTTGGCTTAATTGGTGGAGGCTTGGGAATAAGAAATTAGCATTAACCATGGCAGACATGATCAAGCTCAACTCTGGCAGATAAACACTTTTAAACTGCTCGAAAAACTGATTCAGTCTCAACCTGCTTGGCTGAATAGTTCTCAAATTTTTGTAATGGATTTTTCCTCCCAGCGCGATTTTGCTTGGCAGATAGATGACAATCTATTCCAGTAGATGACTGATTGCGCCCATGGCCAGGGTAGATATTGAAGGTCTCATTGCATATGGAAAGAGTTTATCACACCAAAATCTGTTGGGGATGATATCGCCTTCTCTAGCAGAAAGTAAACAAATTCTTTGGGTTTCAAATCCATGCATACAACGGACAGCATTTCTGCTAGTACCAATCTTTCATTATTGACAAATCTTGATTTGATGACAGAGATTATTGGTTGAAAGGAGTGGTTACAAACTTCCCACTGTCAATGCTTTTTACTGGTTCCAGCTACAGACACACAACCCTCCAATTCTAAACCAGCTCCTGGGTCACGAGTTGGGGAGGTAGGGAAGCAATCTTTATGTGGTAGGCCATCACCCACCTCTCATCTACTACATGGGCTAAGTCGCCCTAGGAAATGAAAGGTATGGATGCCTTCTTAACCCTATTATTTGTAATGAATGGGAACTCCTCATATTTGAGGCGCAGGGGGTGCTACCAAGGACTTACAACCATAAATATACTCATTTGTTGTTAAACATGAGAAGGACAAGGAAGAAAATTCAAATCTAAACAATTGATTTCAGTAATGACCTTCTAACAAAACTGCTCCCATCATAGTCAGATTAGGTTTTTTATAATTCTGGAACAAAAATTTAAAATTAGGCAGTTTTGTTTCTGTCTTAATTTGTCAATTGTACAATAATCGTTGCCAATAGATTCAATTTGTTCTGAAATGACAGTCAATACCTTGAGGCTTGTTGGTGTGCCTTTATGATGCATGCTAAAATTAGTGTTGCTAGATGAGGAGCTGCCAGATATTTCACTTTTATCCTTTTTATCTTGGTAGTTGCTTGTACTTTTTCCAAGAGGGATAACTTTACTGAATTTTTTCTCTTCCCACTTCTTTACATTCAACTATCAGTCTCTCAACTTTTGGTTTGCAGATATCGTTATCTATAGCACCATGGTCAGGTGGCAGACTTCATTATCTTCTTTTCTGGAAGTTCTACTAATTCCATTTTCTATTCTTACATCTTAAAACGTTCTTTATACACCCACATCTCAAAATTAAGCTTTGATCTCAGAAGATTCTTATCTAATCATCATAGGACTATACTGAAAAATCCATGGCGTAAATTTACCCTGTAGTGAGCACCACTTGCTACAAAGCGATGATTGCACAGGTATGAGGGTTTTTAATAAATGAATAATAGGGCTTCCTGTTTGAGGATAGGGAGCAAAATCTGATCCAAAAATGGTTAAGGTAAGGATTTAAGACCGTGTTTGCTTTAAAATAATTATACAACTGTTGCCTACAATGAGATAGAATAAGCTACTAAAAACTAACAACTGAAACCAAATTGTTTGATAAAAAGGAATTGGGGTTTCTAAGTCACTAGTGGCAAAGGATGCTCTCTATCAATTATCTTCAGCATAAATTGCCAGTAATTCTTATAAACTTTAGTCATTGCTTTTAGCATATGTTATGCTAGTCAATTGGAACATCTTTCAAAATTCTCAAAAGTTATTGTCAATTGCGCTCAATACTTTAAGGAAGTCTAAGCATCAAAATAGATAGTATATTTTACCAATTGAAATTGGAGCTCAATTGGCTATTCATTTGGAAGTATGAAAGCATCAAAACTGGCTAATTTTCATAGGCAACAGTTTCTGAATAAATAAAACACAAATTCTTGAACACATTGGAAAAAAGCATAATCTGGTTAAAATCTTAACTTTTGTAGAATCATACTAGCTTATTATAAATGAAATATATTAAATGCTGATTTGATGCTGTTATTGTAGCATTTTAGCACTCTATTATAAACAATCTTTTGTGGATAGCTAAATGTGGAAACACACTTTTCAGGAAGTTCTTTTTAAATTGTTAATTAAATTTATTTATTCTAGCAGTACATGCCAAGATGACTTGATAATAACAACTGCTATTATTAACATGTCTTCCAAAACTCTCATTATTATATTTTATCCCTAATTTTAATAAAAAAATAAGCTCTAGATTTTAAACTGTTTTTTATGTTTTCTTCAGTTAGATTTTGGGTTTGGTTCACTTTTCTATTTCTCAATTAAACTAGATGAGGTCAAAGTTACTTATATTAAAAACTTGACTGGGATAGTTCTCTCCATAGACCATCACTTATCATCAATTAATCTATAAGACCAATGATCTTGTGAAACTGTAGAACCACGAGGTTTTTACAGTTGCTATTCTAAGTGAAAATTTAACTAAGTTAAGAAAACCAAATCATTGCTTTAAAACAAATGATCCCATTATTGGATATCAGAGACAATTATAACATGACACCCAAGAGTAAATGAGATTATCAGGGGATTTTGACAAAGATGTACGTGTAACAATTGACTAATAATATCTATCTGGCTTAACAGAATACCAAAAAAGGAATTATTAAGCTATTATGAAGTGATGTGTGATTTTACCTAGAATGGTCACAACCTTGGTTGTGCAAAGGATTTATTAACAAGGTAGGTACGGGGACCTGGATCCAATAAAGTTAAAACAATATAAAGATCAGGATCATCTGAGGCAGTAATTGCTAAAAGAAATTGACAGTTTGCTCAAAAATGGATCGCTTGTGTCATCCTCAAGTCCTGGGCCATTACAATGATAATGATGAAGATAAAAGTTGTTTTAGCAAGATGTTATCAATTATTGTGTTTATATAAAATCAATAAGTATTCCTACCCTTTGATTAAGATAGATGATGCTTTAGTCATCTTAGTGAGACTAAATTCTTCGCATCAATGGCCCACATTTCAGGATTTTGATATATTGACTTGTTACATATGGATCGAGAGAAATTTTCATTATAACTGTATAAGGGTTATAACGGCTAATTAGAATTCAATAAGAGCTATGCCGCGGACCTTTGTACGGCTCAGTCGCCTGCTATTAAGCTAGACAGGGTTTTTTCAGGACAAAAAAGGGTATTAATCCTATGGCTCTACCACTCACTCAGCTACATGATATAAGCACACTGGATGAGAGATGGTTAGCGGCTGCCCCTCCCTATATAGCCCTCTCACCCCCACAAAGTTCCCTCCCAGGCTCAAAGTCACTAATTTACATGAAAGTATAGATCAATTAGTGCATAACATCAAACCGTTCTGCTGTAATTTTAAAAGTGCTTATAGTACTAAGGCGATCAATGCAAAAACCCCTCCTATGGGTAAGGCTTCAAGAGGTGCCCAATAATTAAAGCACATGTTACACCTTAGATAAGCATATTGGATTTTCAGTGAACTGCCAGATAGAAGTAGGGATCCTCAAAGCTGGAAATAAAAATTAATAGTTGAATTGGGACTCTGCGGAATCCAATTTCAGTGACATTTATGAAAATGCCACAATGTAATGGTGGTGGAATGGCTGATGTATATCATTTTGCAATTAAGTCATAATTAATAGGTGGCTGAATGGCCTAAAAATGAATTTGATTCTTGATAATAGAATATTTATCATTTGCTCTTAATAACGTCACCAGTTTTTTGGTATTCATTTCAGGATTCAATTTGCATTGCAAGGCGTTAGAACTTCAGTAGCTGCTCCAGGGAATATATATCCCTGGAGAGGCACAAACGTTACTCTTTTTTAGTTGAAGACCAGAAAGATATTAAAGGATAGATTGGGTTATTTTATATAATGGAAATAAATCTGAATCCATTTTTAATAAAAGTCCAAAAACCCTTATATAGGGTTCTATCAATAGGATTTCAAAGAGTAGAATTACAAATATAAACTGTGTAATTAGGTGGAGATAACTTGGATTGAACAATGAGTAAATACACAAGTTATCTATAAACACTTAATTTCTCCTAAGAGGAAGGAATAATAATAATGATGGGGTTAATTTGGGCCACGGTCATCAAGGTGAATGATAGGTTCTTAATTCAAGTAAGAGTATTGGATAGTGCACAGGTATGAATTTAACCACGGCTAATTAGGTTTAATACCTAATTTTCCATGCCTTAATTAGCGGAGGTTATTCTTAGGTTGGCCCCAGGATAAGGATTAACCTTTCTCAGGGTAAAACTCCTACAAATTCCAAGTGAAAATCTTTACAAAATATTTTTAAAAGGCCCAAAAGGATGAAGTAAATGAAACTTAAACATGAGATGATAGTTATAACAGAATATGAGGTAAAAGAAACAACGTGGTTAACTCAAACTTGAAGCCTGTTAAATGGACCAAGAAATGACCTACTAGAAAATAGTGTCACTGTGTTTCCAAGCTCTAAGAACCCATTAGCTTGCACTTCCGCCTTTCACAAATAGTATAAGACCCAGCAACCCTATTGTGAAAATTTTTATTGTTTTTGTTTCTTTTATGATTTATTAAAATCAATATTTAAAAACCTAAAATTGCGCTTCTTTATTTATATTATTTAAATTAAAAAAATTCTACTAGTTGAAGTTACTCCCCCTAAGGACAATACCAGGCCCTAATTCCTGTAATACGGTGATAGTGATAGTGTTATCCCTTGTAGTTACTATCCTTGCTGCCTCAGGTGTGTCCATGCAAGAGACACAGGAGGCTGCTCATGTACATCAAACTACCAATATAAAGAAACGTTTTTTAGTGATAGTACAGATGTTAGTGCAGCTAAAAACCAGGGTTACAGTTTTGGTAAGTGATCAGGCAGCAGAGGAAATGGTGCAGGTCCTGGGTGAGCAGCAAGAGGCAAGAGGACGGTAATTGGACTAAAAAGGTGAGGAATCCCAAGACCATGAGTTCTTAGAAACACCTCAGCGTTCAAAATCAAATAAAATTCATGCTTACTATATGCCTACTTCCACCCACAAAGGAGCAAGTAGCAACTGTTTGCACTCCTGGATGACTATGGTACCCATTATGAGTTTAACTCTTTGGGCTGGGTCCATGTTTATTGATAAGTACTTTCCTTGCCTCACTCACAGTGGTTTCTTTTACCATCTCATCAGAACGGCAGTGCCTAGTGGATTCTGGTTGCTTTCATGGGTAGCTGAATACCCCTTTAGAAGCCAGGTCTTTTCTTTGCATATCAGTTGTCTGACAACCTGCTAATTTCTAAGGGCAATGGATACCATCTTATCTAATATGATCTTATCCAGCGTTTTGGCTGATTTAGATGACCTCAACAACCTTAGTAGAACACTAATGACTACTTGGTGCATCTGAAAGAAGTATATAAATAATTGGATGCTGCAAATCTCAAAATTAAACCACATAAATGTCATTTACCTTAGTTTTACTTAAATAATAGGATTTATATATCAGTCTGGAGGAATTATAATCCTAGCCACAGAAGATACATGCAATTGTTTGGTTGTTAATTACTAAAAGCGTTCAAAGTGTGAAAGTTTTCTTAGGGATGGTCAGCTACTATTGCCAAAAGATAAAAAAATTGAAAAAGATAGACAACCAAATATCCATTTGTTGAAGGGTCCATCAAAGTATTAATATGAAACGAAGAGGCTCAAGTATCCTTTGATGATCTTTGGATTTATTTAACAACACGCCCTGTTCTAAAATATAAGTTTCAATTGAGTGTTCATTATTCAATCTGATGATTCTCTTAAGTCAATAAACGCCAATTTCAAGCAAAGTAGATGATATCAGGGATGAACACTCAATAATTTTATGTGAATCAGTCATTTTTAAGCCTGAGCAAAATTATACAGTTATTGAATGGGAGTGTCTTGCAGTTCTATATTCATTCAAACAGTTACATTTCTTTATTTATGGGACGCGCTCAAGGTCATCACCAATCATGCATCTTTACACTGGTTTTCTAATTTAAGAACTGGAAGTAAGACTATCACAGTGAGCTTTTGGCTGCAGTCCTATAATTTTAAATTAAGCACTGAGCAGCATTAGTACATTAAAAGCGGATAGACTATCAAGATTACATAATGTATTTAATTAATAATAAAGCTGATGACCTATTCAAGAAATTGATGAGCGGGGATTTAGGGAATAAAACCCTAGGCTATTCAATATGTGTTGAATAAGATCATGAAAAATACTGAAGCCAAAAATGGGCAATTGTACAAGCTGATTGGTGACAAAAGATTTTATATTAAAAAAGGTTCAAAGTGTTTTTCAGGATTCTCATTTTATTGGGGGAAGCCCCATCTAGGGGTCATGACTTGACTATTGGAAAATGCTGGATTGGGCTTCCCATTGACTTGGGTTGAGCCTGATTCAAAGTATTAGGGTTAGACCCCAATATTATTTAATAATAATTTAATATATTGATTAGACACCAGCAACTAATGCTGAGGATGTTGAACCACCATTTGGGTCATGGAGGGTTACCATCCAACACTGAACCCCAATCATAAAGTTATTTCAGGATTCACCAGCAACTCATGCTGAGGATAATCCCAATCGCCTTTGTATTATTAGTCATTTTATATCTATCACTAATGGCAACCAATGCCAATATCTCCCTTACCCTAGGCACATATAACCCAGCCCCCGCAACCTTCCTATTCTGAATCCTCCCTTTCCGATCCCCCTTCTAGCATTGAGGTCCTAAAAATACCTTAAGGCTTTATCTAAATGAACCCATCGTTTTTCTTACCTTCTTAGTTCTTCTGTAGCTTTTTTAGGCATTTAGGGCCTACTATATCTCTAAGGACTTTGGCCCTTATTCAATAATGGGACATTTAGGAGTTGCTCCCCTGTGTCCCAACAGTGGTCCCAAAATTTAAGCTGCTTACAAGTTCAACGGGCATGGCGGCCTAAAGAAAATCCTTGGCCACATTTGATATTACTACTGGTAGTCCCTAAACTATGATGTGGCCAATGTTATCTCCTATAAATTCAAATGCCACCTACATAAGAATCATAAAAACATGACAGGATATTAGTTAGAATGCCCTAAGTTACATGGTATGAAGATTTTGTAGATGTTATAGGTCCACTTAGGGTTAGCACTAGAGAATCTAAATGCAGTTGTCATGATATATCATTTTAATTAGATGGTCAAAAATAAGAGCTTTGAGTTGCGTTGATGCAACTAGTACTGATAGTTTATTGTGGAACAAGTGGGATATTGACACAGCTGCCCTAAAGCTATTCTCGGTGACAATAGAATCAAATATTACTTAATTTAGCTATAGTCATACTGATTATACTTATAAGTAACAAGGGTGTTGTCAGGGACTGTTACTACTTTATCCTAAATTTGAGATGGCAAGCTGTGAACTTGCTAATCCTGGGCTAATGGTCCAATATAATAAAGGGGCGGTACACACCATGTAGAGTATAAAAAATACAAAGAAGCGCTTTAAACCTAAAGTAGGAAGGACTGCTGTAATCAATCTCATTCCTGTTAAGTCCAGTACATCAGCTATGTTTGGACGTGGAAGTAACGAAAAAGGGATTTGTTCAGGTACATGTGTTTCTACATTCATGAAAAAAGATTTCCAGAATTTCAGTTAGGAACTGTACAAATTGGTGCAGGTTTTATACAACAAATTGTTTTACTGTATAGCTTGTTTACTATACAAGATATGGAACTTATTATAAGGAAAATGAATACTTAAAGGAATTAAAATGTGATAATAGCTTATTGACTGCAAAAATTAACCATATGAATGGCCTAGTTTTACATCACATCTAACTTCCTGGACTTACTTAAGCATAATTAACTTTTAAACAGAGCACTATACTTCCTCTGAGCTTATGGGATTGCACCTTGCATATGATTTTAAAAGCAGTAGAAATTATCTCAGTCTCATTGTAATTCGTTTTGGTGCAATCAATTGACTCAATAACATTGCAATTAAGGTGATTTAAATTTAAATCTATTACAAGGCACGCCGACCAGGGGACAGACATTACCAAAGCACAGAAAGCAACAAAAACTGAACAAACTAAACTCTCAGACTGAAAGAAAACGACTGTTCAAAGAACAGGAGAAGCATAATGATTGAGACACCAACCTACCAGGTGGGACAGCGCTGAGGTGCTCATCCTACCATGGCGGAAGGGGAGGGGGATTGGGGGGCTCATTCTCAGTCTCATGCTCCTCATCGGTGAGAGCACAGGCCAAGGAGAAGAACAAAGGGGTGGGGTGATCAGCGACATGGGGAGCGAGGTTGGTGACAAGTGGCTGCTTGAGGAATTGATTGTACAACAGTAAGTTGCTGATGTATTTGGAAAGGGTGGCCTCCGCCTTAATGCAAAGGGTGGGTAGCTGGGACAGTGAAGCCACGGAGGCTTGGGTGACTCAAGAGTTGGCCTGCAAGGTGGAAACCAATCTTTGGATGGCATCCTTAGTGGGCCTGTGGGCAATTTCAATGGTCATTTTGTGTGATATGGATGTGGATGGCCTGAGGATGGGGGCAGGAGTTCTGTGGCTAGTGCTGCTACTGATGACTCAGCCAGTTCACGGATAGTGGTTACTTCAGGGTGGGTGGCAGCTGCAACAGTGAGCTGGTGGTCTGAGCGGAACTCCATGGCGTCCAGTTGGGGGGCATAATATCATTGAATGACCAGTTTGGGATTCTAAACCTGGATAAATTCATTGTATGTGGGTTGTGAGGCCTCAATAAAATTACCCATCTCATCAGTTTCAGCCAATGAGGACCATGGGTTCAAGTCAAACTCAAAATTGGGGTCTGCAAATTGAAGTGGTGTGGCTGGCGATTGCAGAATAACGTGGGAACACACATTAGTCCAAGATGATTCCTAATTAGATGAGGTATAAGTGGCACTGGGTGAGGCGCAAGTGGCACTGGCCTGAGGAAGGGGCTGATTGGCTGCAGCAGGCACTGAGGTGGCTGCAGGCTTTGGGGGAGGGGGGGTAGGATTGTACCCCATGTCAGAAAAGTAGTTGGGTGTGAGGCTAAGTAGGGCCATGCGACGACTGTGCTGGGTCAGAGGAAGTTGTGAGGGAAGGGCATTTGCGCTTTGAGTGATCTAACTCAAAGCAGGAAGGACAGATTGTCCTTCCGCCCTCTACATGGGCCCAGAATGGGTGGTTGGGGGTGGAGGGTATGATGGCGTGGGGTGGAAGTGACAAAGCTATTTTTAAAATTTATTGAGCTGATCGTGGAAAATGCCTGAGGCCCAGCTAGGCGAGCGGCCCCATTGGGGACCACAAACTGAAGGATGGGGTTGGAGCCGTACGTGGCCAATCCTTCCATTAACTCCCAATGGAGTACTGCGGGGGGAGGTGAGTGGTCAACCCTGCGAATTGGACTACCATGGTCATGTTGGTGGGGAGCTGGGTATGTGTAGTTGGAATGGGTGTGCCCTTGAAAACCAGGGGCACAGTAGCCGCAGTGGCGGCGTCAGCTTTGCAGGTGAAGCTGAGGTCAAAATACCCCTTAAAGGGGCAGAAGTTGATGAAACCGGCCAGCTGCATCACCACCTGGGCCAGGTCAATAATTGCTTGTTCCTCATATGGGAACAATCTCCTGTACTCAACCTGAAGGCCAAAGTGGAGCTTGGAGCGGGGGAGAATGAGCGGGCTGCAAGGCACCACCTGGGTATGTGCTAGGTGGATGGTGAGATCCTTGGGAGGACTAAACCAACCCAAGGACTTATTGGGACTGGACGATCGAGACCAAGCATGTTTTCCCACTGGACGGAAAATGCTAGGTGGGGTTTCGCCGCTACCCCACACTGGAGCAGCCGGCGGCAAATCCAACATCATTGGGGGTTGAACAGCAGCGATTGGCGTTTGAGCACTAATTGTTACTTACTTTTTGGTTTCTTTTAATGAGATCGCTCAAAAGTGACTTTGAGCAGAAAAAAAGCTGAGAAAGGAATTAAGGTGAATTAAGCGATTATTTGAACAAATTACATTACAATTGTGGTTTGATATGTAATTAATCGATCTAACTTTAGCACAAATCCTCTTGATTTGAAGGATAATATCTGAAATCTCAGTGATGCCACAGATGTCAGGCTTTACCCTGACAGGTGTGGCTTTCATTCCCTATTATCCAGTAACTAAATGGACTAGTCAAGTGAGTGAATGTTACACTATCTGTGATTCTTATAAAATTGATAACTGGAAAGATGGATTCATGGGCAACTTACCTGAGCTCATTAACCTTTTCATATAATATCAGTTGCTATTCCATCATGGGAAAAATACCGTTTGAGTCACTTAATAGATGCTGAGCATCCCTGCTACCAGATTTATAATCTGCCTTGGAACCAACCTTGATAATGAGACTCAAACAATAATTATATTGACTGGGTAATACTATGATTGACTTGCAAACACAGGCTTATGATACAACTCTTCAAATTAAAACCAAGCTAAGAAGTACAATGACATAATCACCTGCCTTAACAGGATTTCTGATAGGGGGATAGAGTTACTTATTGTATTATTGTAACGGATCAGGAGGCACCTGATCCGTACACTGCTTCAGATTGGGTGGCGTTTGATCTGAACGTGGCCCTAATCCAAAGAGCCTCAAACTTCGTAAAGTTGGAGCTGGGGAAATTTGACATCCCAAACCTGAAATGCATCTGCAGAATGACATTGGGCTTACGCATGGCGTGGATGGTGATCTGGTGGGATGCGAAATCTTCACAAACAATGTGCTGGATGGTTCCCAAGAGAGCTTAGCATAGGAGGAGCTTATTCCATACTTGCAAAGCACTATTTAGGGGAGGATGTCGTGGCACTGAAGATCAGTTGCATCTTCTATGAAAAATGGAAAAATTAAATAAACACTTGCTTGCTAAAAAATATTATTTATTAAAATTATTTAGTGAATCAAATTGGAATCATGAGCTCAACCAGTGAGCCTGGTGTGGCGTTAGTGTCATTCTCAGCCCTTTCCTGGTCCCAGACCCTGCTGTTAATGTGCAGCGTCATGGGAACAGTGGTGCGGGAATACGTGTCAATGATGAGGCATGGCATTCAGGTTTGGGGATGGTCTTCTTCAGGCCTGTCCCTAGTATGGTCAGTAAGATGGCTCTTACTGCCCAATTCATTTGTTGCATATTGGCGCAAATCCGCCCATTAGAAATATACATAGGTTTAGCTGCCAAAAATAAGTTAATGCATTATGAACAGGTCCGTTCAAAGTTAACTGTAGGTTGGCAATAAAAGCCTATACAATCAAATATCTAATTGATGGTCACAGATTTTAGAGATCATACCAAATTTTTTAAAAATGGATATAAAAGGAGAAAACCTATAAATACAAAAATTGAGAAATATAGAGACTAAAAAATGAAAGTTTTATATTATCTATATTTTCTTTATATTTGTTAAGATACTTCACCTATTGAGACTCATGCCCATCTGCAACACCTCTTTAGGGTGGGAGGTTGGATGGCTATAGTTTTAATAAAGTCACCAAAATCAATTTGCAAGCAAATTTTTACAATCACCAGTACTAACTAAATCAAATTCTCTGGTTGCAATGAGAAGTCTGAGAAGGTACAATTATAGGAAGAGTAATACTAAAATTGGAACTTGCTAAATTGGAAACTCCAATCTAGTACTAAAAAAAATTGGAAACTCCAGACCTGGGAGGAAAACAGTAAAAGAGAAAGATACAATTAGAAAATAAATCTTTATAGTCCATATAAGGTACAGGAGCATAAAGTTGAGTCTTTAGTACTTGACAATATGCTTTTTCAAGGATGTTAAACATATGTACCGGCACTATAATAGTAACATGGGAAGAAGGTTGTCATACCAAGCCTCAATCATGGACATGATGGGGAGGTATCTATTTGAAGAACTAGTAATAAGGTAGTTGAACAACTATTGGATAGAATCTTGAAGACTGCAGTTACAGACTTCCTGTAACCTAAATGGAAAGGAGAGGTAAACTTTGGGTTATGTGGGGAGTGGCATTGCTTAGATCTGAATAACTTGACATGTGAAACATGCCCAGATACTGCGGCATCTTATCCAAGTAAATGGTACAGATCA
Source organism: Massospora cicadina (assembly GCA_022478985.1). NCBI lineage: Eukaryota > Fungi > Entomophthoromycota > Entomophthoromycetes > Entomophthorales > Entomophthoraceae > Massospora > Massospora cicadina. The sequence continues at coordinate 13,428 of JAKSZP010012593.1, forward strand.
TCAGGGTTGATTTCTATTATATTTCCTCAAGAATCTAATCTTTAAATGCATTGTAGGGGAGTCCGCTATGCTCTTGATTCACCGTCATTAACTCCAAAGATATTCCATGGTTTATTTTATTGAGCTAACTGAACAAAAACTCAGGTAACAATTCTGATTCAAAAGAGATGATTATATGGAGCTTTAAAGTATATCTCATACTGGTTTGGTAAAATCTGCCAAGTTGACAAAAAAAGGAGCTGAGTCAAACAGAGAACTAGAATCTAAGTCTTCATTAGATGGAAGTGGAGGGTTTGATTAGTTTGTTAGGAAAGTTCCAAACCTTTTTCCTTCCTAAGGGATGGCCACAGTTGATGTCAATTGGTGGATTCAGTGAAGGTATCCACCTGACTAGAGGCATAAGATCTGGATGGGCCATAACCTAATTCATTTAGTCAGTACAAGTGGAGATACCCAGAGTTGCTCAGGTTTATCTATAAGCTCACACTGGTATAGCCTATAGGATGTGCCAGTGCTACTCTCAAGCCACTTGGACCAACCTCTTTGCTGTTGCCCTCATGGCTGGTGATCTGATTATCTAACTTTACATAAACTACTAAAAACTCCAACACCAATATTTTTAGTTTTGGGTGAGCACTTTGGTGAATTATTAAATAAGAATTTGTCAATTCTCACCCATTTGCCCAGATAGATTGACTCTATCCAACTCAATAGTTTCAGATTCAATATCATTTGCCAATTCTCACCCACTTGCCCAAATAGATTGAACCTATTAGACTTGAAGGTTTAATATTTCAACCAGCCAGTGAATATTTTTATTAAATAGATGGCTCATCGCTCTTAATTGAATGATATACATATTAGACAAAGTATACAGATAACGTTTGTAAAAAATTAGATACTGAGACATGTTTGCAGTATGACCTATCAAGCCGGGGGACATGTTGGAAACGCATATGGCCACATTATCAAATTTTTCCTAGTTTAAGCTTTTGGGAGCCGTATCAATTATTTGGTTCATGTTATCTATCATATCTATGCTAGATGAGATTGTTTCAACTTCAATGATAATCATTAAACTGTTGATTGGAGATAGTTGCCAATTAGATTATCAATTCTGATTAAAATTATTATCGGATTCCAATGCTTTCATATATTATTTTAAACCTTTCTATGATTCGACGCATATACGCGTCCAAAAAAATGGGGGTGATGTAGATCTAAAAACGCATATATGCGTCCAATTAAAATAAGATTTATATAGATTTATTTTAAAATTATCGAATATTCATGTTACAACAAGGACCAAAATGAGCTTAAAAAGAGTGAACATTGGCTAAGAAATTCATACCAAATTTAAGGCCAAAAAATGGATCTTTTTGAAAATCATTGAAAGGGTCAATTGCGTACAGTTGCTGGGTATTGTTATATCTAATTTTGTAAGTTAACTTAAAAAGTCAATGATTACATAGTTTGAATCAGTATAGATGCTATATCAATGGCTGGTATCTAAGTAATTTAGCACGCTATTTCAAGGCTAAACTATTACATTGGCCAAGCATTACTAATCACCTTTTCAAAGGTAATGAGCTGGGAATAGCTAAGCGTTGACACACTAAAAAAGTTAGTCTAATCAATGCCAAAATACGATTATTGCATTTACAGGCAACTGATACCAGTACAAACTTTATAGAAACCAGTGGTATTACATATGGCTTCTAGTATTCACTTTAATTTATAATACCCTTAATCTCATTTTATAAAAAAGATCTAAATTTCAAAGGCTTGTTATAGTTTTTTAGCTATATAGTTATACAAAGTTTACCTTTTTTATTTTTTAAGATAATATAATTAAATTAAATAAACTCTCTTTCCGCTCAGTGTAACTTTCTGAGCCAAATTACACAAATTTAAAAAAAACAAATCATATTCACCCATAGTAGTTTTGCTCTGATGTCATCAGATTTTCTGCTGGCTGCTTTATCATGGGGCAGTGGCAAAACTCCCCCCACCATTTTCCATCCGGCAGGAAAATGTGCTAGGACTGGTTCACACAGTCATTCCAAACCCATGGGCCAATTTGTTCCACCCAAGGTCCTGGACGCCCACGTTGCTCATACCCAAGTGGTACCAAGCTGCCCCCTAGTGTTCCCCTGGAGCAACATGCAATATGGCCTAAGGGTCGAATATGGGAAACTATTCCCATACCATGACTAAGCCATTTTTCAAAATGGCACAGGTGGTGATGATACCCGCCAGATTTATTGATTTTCGCCCCTACAAGGGGTACTTTGACCTCAGCTTCACCTGCGAAGCTGATGCTACCACTGCAGCAACTGTGCCCCTGGTATTCCAGGGCACCCCTCTCCCCACAACTCAGACTCAGCTCCCAGCAGACACCACTTTGGTGGTCCAGTTTGCTGGCCTGCCCACCCACCTCCCCCTGAAGTGCTCCACCAGGAGCTGATGGCTGGTTTGGCAGCCTATGGCTCCAACCTCATCCTACAATTTGTGGTCCCAAATGGGGCCACATGACTTGCTGGGCCTTGGGCATATGCCATGATAAGCCCTGAATTTAATAAAATTGCAGCAGCAATTCTGCTGCGCACTGTTATTCCCTCAGCACCTGACCATCCGTTTTATGCCCACGTCAAGGGTGGGCAGATGATCTGTCCATCATGTTTTGAGTTAGACCACTTGAAACGCAAATGCCCCTATTCAACTACATCAGATGAATTGTACAACTCATCCGCTGACCTCCAATCCAATGCCCACCCTGTACAATTTCAGGTATGGGGCACAATCCTACCTCCTCCACCCCCAAAGCCTGTTGCTGCAGCTGCACCTGCAGCCACCAATCAGCCTCCTCCTTGCCCCAGTGCCACAAATGATCCCTCCAATCAAGCACCAGCTTGGACCCCAGTTTGCTCCCATGCATCCTCCAATGAACCAACTAAACCTCAACTGTATGCTGATTCCCCAATCCAATTCAACTAAAACTATGGGAATTATTGGATGAAATTTACAAATCAGGTAATGTCATTGAAGAAATGTCACTGTAAGTTGAGCGGCTCTGTAATGCAGAATGGGATGCAAAATTTCTGCCTCAGGAATATGTCCCACAACCCAATGCCAAACCATTCTACAGCAACCACCAGCTTGCAGTAGAAGCAGCTGCCACACCAGATTGCCATCTGCTCCACAAAGCTGTCACAAAATCTGTGGCTGCGCTCACAGGAGGAATTCCACCTCCCATTATCCCCATAGATCTTACTGCACAAAGTAAGATCAAAATGAAAATTTTACATAAAAACGTCACTGAAGCCATCCAGAATGTAGTAACAGTAGCATGAAATCTAAAAGCAAAAATAACCCAAACCAACATCTCCATGTTCATTAAATACTCAGACGCCCACCTCAAAGCTGAAGACGCTTTGGCTATATACATCGTTGGCATTATGATGGCTAACAACTATTCAGAAGTTCCAGTCATCAGAGATATTGAACCCCATACCACCGATGCCCCCACACCCCTACTATCTACCTTAACACACACCCTACTCTGGAATGAGATGGATGCGGCCAAAGATGAGCCCCCCCATTCCCCCCTCCCCATCCATCATGAAGGAATAGCAGTATTGCTACCCACCTGGGTGGATATTTGTTAGGTATGATTCAATCAATTTGTCCATTTTGGGCGTTTTATTTGAATTGTTAATTTTTATTATGATTTTAGTTTTAGTTTGGTAATGTCCGTCCCCTGGTTGGCTTACCTCAGTTAAATAAAAAATAATTAAATTAAATAAACTTGGTAAAAACTTGATGCGGCTAGCTGCAGTTTAAATTATTAAATCCTAATTCACCGATCAGTTAGATGAGCTTCTGCACCATAGAACCGCAAGGTTTTTATTGATTTATTTTTGCTTATGTCTGGAATTGCTCAAAATTTGCTGTAAGGGCATCAAACTTAACCTTTAATTATTATAGTGGGAGTACTATCTAAACCTTTGAACTTTATTCTTGATAAATTATGATGTGGTATGATTATTGAGGTTTGCTGATGTTGTTGACTTGCCATCCAAGCACAATGTTAGAAAATGTGAATGGTATCATTGGTGCAGGATGGACGCAATATCAGATCGGTATCAGGGGAAGATCATCTGATGATTCAACAAAAAATTAGATTGATATTTTGGCAAGCTGGTTGTTGGAAATTTGGCAGAATCATTTAAGATATACCATAAGTGTTTTTGCACAGGGTTGACCCACTGATCAATTGGAATGATGATATGAAGATCTTTGATCCCACCATCTAGTACTAAAAAAAGATCTTTGATCCCTCAGAACACACTCAAAACAATAAATATAACAAAAGGGAGCAATCTCCCTGAAAACACTTCCTTTATTGTAATAAAATAATCTGAGCAGATCCTTCCTAGTCCGCTTACTTTCTCACTAACTATTTCTAAATCCTCCTCCTCTCAATTGCCCATCTAGCTTAATAGCAGCTTCAGGTGATACCACTCTCATAGCTTGAGCTATTCTATTCCGCCAATTCTCCTTGATTTTGGATTGTTATTCTTTAGTTCTCTATCGCCCTAATTGGAGGCGATATAATTCTTATTCATTAAATGTCAACATCACCTTATCATCTTATCACCTTAATCAGAGGTGATCCAATAATAACTCATTTTATCCCAATATTGCCTCATCTTGAGGCACTCAAATAGTTGTAACTAATATCATGTTCAGCAGATTTTTTACAATCCACCCTAGCAATTCTCAGCATATTGTCCAGTCATATCGGAATCATGAAATTACCCCTCCTTGACTGGATGATAATTATCCTATTGATTATATGGTTGGAGGAACTTTGTGTGCACTCAGTTAATGATCCAACCACTTGTGGGGTCCTTGATGATTGAAGCACCAACCCCGGTTTTCTCTATAACTTTTAATGGGCCAATCCAGGTGTTGGCCAGCTTGTGTTTCTGACCAAACTCATGCTGGTCATAAAACAAAAACATATCTCTATCTTGGAACTGAGCAAGGCCACTATGCCATACTTTATCAGCTGCCTGAGCCTTAGTCTTCTTTGCTAAATTGCATGAGTAGGGTTCAGTTTGCAGTTTGATCAGCGTGTCTGCTAAGTTAGTAAAATATTGGTTAGAATCCATTCCGCTGGTATTCTCTATGCAGGAATAGAGCAGTGCCAGAAGTGCAGGGTGCTATCAATACAATATTTTGAAAGGACTTTTTTCCTGTAGCATAATGGTAGCTAATGTTATAAGTGAAGATGGCGGTGAAAAGGAGAGAAGTCTAATCAGAGGGATAATCCATCACCAATTTCCAAAGTATGTTGAGCAAGATACCATTAACTTGCACAATCATTCCGTTAGATTAAGGGTGATAGGGGGTTGTCAGAACCCTGCGGATGCCCATCAATTTGTTGTGCTTAGGTAAGATATGTGAAGTGAAGTTCATTCCGTTGTCAGTAAGGATGAACTGGGGACAACCGTGTCACTGAATTATACACTCTACAACAAACTTATTCACCATTAGCACACCCAAATCGTGTATTGGTCATGCCTCAACCCATCTGGTCAAGTCTTCAATTGTTACAAGGCTGTACTTGGACTGGTTTGCACCTGTTGACAGGGGATCCACAACATCAATGTAAAGGGTATGCCAGGTGAAGTGTGGCTTCACTAACTGGTATGAAGTCTTTTGGCAAAATGTTCTTTCCACCTGGCACTGATGGCAGCTGAAACTGTCTCAAGCACATCAAAGTTTGTGCTTTCCCAATAGAGCTTTGGTCACAGTAACTCTATGGTCTTATACAATCCACCATGTCCAACTTCTCGGTGTGCGCTCATAATAATAGTTAGGCAGGTGGAAGGTCTTAGGATATTCACTGTAGTTTCCCCTACCCGCTTATATAATTCCCCATTTTTCTGGAACTTATTGGCCCTTATTCAATCCAATACCTTGATGAATGTAGGCAGTTCATCGTTGTACTTGCCGCTAAGCATCTTATCAAATATTATATCACTCAATCTGCCTTAACTTCAATTGTAGGTAGTCTTGATAAACAATCAACATCCTTGTGTTTTGCTCCAGGTTAGTGAAGAATTTTGAAATTGTATGCCTGCAGTTTAAGAGCCCATTGGGCCAAACGCCCTTCCAGCTCTTCAAGATTCTGTAACCAGCATAATGAGGCATGATTCTTTACAACTTTGAATTTCACTCCATGCAAATACACCCAAAATTGCTTATAGGCGTAGACCACTGCTAAGCACTCCTGCTCAGTCATGGTACAATTGCGCTCATGGATGTTAAGCTATGACTTCAGTATGCTAGGGGGTGCTCTTCTCCTTCCTCATATTTTTGGGATAGGACTGCCCCATGGCGGAAAGGGATACATTCATGTGAACAATGAACTCTTTTTAAAAATTGGTTTAGCATAACACCAGTGCACTGGTCAGCGCCATTCAAAGCATATCAAAAGCGCATTGCTGATGTTCTGTCCATTCCAACATGGTGTCCTTTCTTAATAACTCAAATAGTGGGCCCTTAATTCAGCTGAAGTTAGGGATGAAGCGCTGGTAATATCTGACCATTCCCAAAATACCTGTATATCCCGCTTGCTGTTGGGTGGAGTCATTTTTTGAGTAGCTTCCACCTTGGCTGGTTAAGGTTTCAGCCCCGTAGCACCAACCACAAACCCCAAGTACTCCAGCTGGTCCTTAAAGAAATGAAATTTCTGAGGTTTGATCATGATGTTGGCCTCAGCGAGCTGGTGGAATACTACTTCTAAATGGTCGAGGTGTTCAGAGAAGGTTCAGGAGAAAACAATAATGTTGTCAAGGTATATAAGGATGCGCAACAGCTTTAGGTCCCCGAAAATAGTGTCCATCACCCATTGAAATATAGCTGGAGCATTACACAGCTCTTGCGGCATCTGGGTTGGTTAAAAAAGACCTTTGGATGTGATTACAGTGCACTTCTCCTGCTCTGGCAGTGGCAACTTGATTTTCCAGAAGCCCAAGATCAGGTCCATTGATGAGAAATAATGATCTCCCCCTAGCCAATCCAAAGCTGCATCAATCCGCGGCAAGGGATATGAGTCCTTTTTGGTGATGCTGTTGAGCTTTTGGTAGTCAATTACTACATGGTTAGTACCATCCTTCTTTTTTATAATAAGAACAGGAGAAGCCCATGGACTCTTTGACAGTTCAAGCATCCCTTGCTCTAATAGCTTATCAATCTCCTCGGTTACTACTTCTTCTGCCACCCTTGATTGGTATTGGCCTTGACCTGATGTGAGGATGATCTCCAGTGTCCAGCCTATGAACTACTCCCCATGCGCATCCTAAATAATGGTCGTCAACAGCAAAAAACTCTTTCTATTTTTGAAATAAAGCGATTGCCCAATCCTTTTGTGATTCTGACAGCCCCATTAATTCATCACGCAATACAACTGCCATTACACTGGGATGTGGTTTAAAAGGTAGACCAAATTTCTCCAGCAACCCAAACTCATGAACCAAAAAAACCTCCTCAACGGGGATTAAGTGTAAATACGCCACTATTTGGTGGTGGCATATTTGCAGTGGTACCATTTGTAGATTTGCAAGTAAAACTTTGATCTCCTCCTGCCCTGGTAATACAATTCCAGGGCCACATGGGGCTCAAACTTCAATTGCTGATATGGCCAATAATTTCCCCAGATTTTCCATCTGGAACTTCAATCACCAAGTCAGTGTTCACTATAACTTGATGCTTGGATGGAATAGATATAGGTCCAGCAGCTCTGAGCAGCAGCCCTTGATATTCATATTTATGTGGGGGAAGGGCCCAGGTTTTGCCCTTTAATTGATGGTAGCGCACAGGGATCACTCCATTGCTATAAGTTTTTGATATTCCCCATATGCATTAGATCATTTGGCATTCCGCTAGAGGGGAAGTGAATTGGGATTTACTGACCAAATATTTCAAAAGTCTCAAACATCATATCAATGACAGACCCATAGTGTCACAAGAAGGCAGTTCCAATTAACAGATCAAAATTTCTATTTGGTAACACTATAGCTGGGGCTACCATGACAATAGAACCAAACCACAATAGAAGCACGCTGTATGCTCCCTCAGAGACCATGTTTTCCGCTCCTGCAGTTCCGTATACCCTCTGGTGTTCCACATCTGCTTTTAATGTCAACCTGGCCACCAATTTTGTGGAGACTATATTGATGGAGGCACCAGTATCTTTGATGGCACAGACTCAGGTTTTAGCTACAACCAGGTTGCAGTAAGTACGATTGGAGTAAGATGCATCTCAACTGTTTATAACATGGATATCTAAGGAGTCTCTGTTTCTAAGGAAACATTCAATCCCTTCATCAATTCTGGGGTATTGTTTTATAAAAGTGTTGACTGAAAGATCGGCGCTTACTGCTTGCAAGAAAGGTGCATCAGAGGAGAGGTCTAACTTTTCAGAGGAAACTTGGTCAAACATTTGACAAGCATATGGCTCAACCTGCATCTGAGACCCCTCTTCTGCCATAGCTGCAGACTACACTCATGTCAAAACATTCACCCCCCAACTGGCTGCTGATATAATACTGACTCATTGTGCAAGGGAACTTCCACTGAATATTCTAAAATGGGTTCAGGTGAAACATTTGGTTTTGGTATAATGGAGGTAGAGAGTCCCATCTCTACTCCACTCTGACTTTTCCCTGAAAGTACTGTTCTAGCTGTACGCAAGAGACCTGTTGATTGGGGCACCACTGTGCCAGATGCCTCTGTTGACTTTATTTGAAACAGCTGACCCCATAGGGCCCACGTCCCTGATTAATGTGAAACAAGCCACATTGAGAGTTAGGCTGGAAGTGATCAGCGGAAACAGGTTTAGGGCAATAGTTGGTCTGGTGATAATAAGCAGGTATGGGGTGGATGTTTAACTGCTGAGGGTAACTTTGTGGAATCTGAACTGGACAGACAAAGTTCCCCAAGTAAGATGATTCAGCAGTGGTAATGGAAGGATTCTGCTCTGTATTAGGTGGAGGGAAGTTGGCTGATATATGGCACAAAAACTGAACAATTTTAAGCAAAGGTACACTTCATTCAACATTGGGGTCATAGCATTATATAGCTCATGGTATAGCTTCACAGAAGAAGTCATTGCAATACGCATGTCAGATTCAGATAAAATTTCAGCCCCAATTAATGTGTGAGCCTCCGCCATAGTCAATCAGCAAATGCGGTGAGGGTATCATTCCACTGAAACCCAATGGTCAAAAACTTGGCCTTCCGCTGTGACATTTTTGCAGATCCGCTGAACAACTGCAGCACCATCACTTTGACTTCTTAATATGTAACGGAACTCCCTGAAAGATAACAGATGACTTGATCAGCACTTCTGACATCCAAGGTAGAAATCAACAAATTTGCTCTCCATCACTCTGAGGCTCCTTCTGTTGCAATTTCAAATTTGCTTAAAGAACCCATGAATATTCCCTTCACAATCAAATGGAGGCAGCTTATTACTGCAAACCTCCTGGAGCAGCTCATTTTGTTTTCTAAACACAGCGTCCAATGCAAGTTTCAGCTCCACATAGGCAACTGGCACAGCATGTTGTGTAGATTTTTTATCAAAATAACCTGCATGCAACATAGCTGGTAACTGAGTTTTATCATTTTATAATTGATCAATGGGATCCCTGTAGTGAGCACCACTGTTGGAAATTTGGTGGAATCGTTTAAGATACGCCATAAGGGTTTTTGCACAGGGTTGACCCACTGAGCAATTGGAATGATGATATGAAGATCATCGGTCCCTTGGAACACACTTAAAATAATAAATATAACAAAAGGGAGCAATTTTAAAACACTTCTTTTATTGTAATACATAATCTGAGCAGATCTTCCTAGTCCACTTACTCTCTCTCTAACTATTTCAAAATTCTCCTTGATTTTGGATTGTTATTCTTTAGTTCTCTATCGCCCTAATTGGAGGCGATTTAATTCATATTCATCAAATGTGAATATTGCCTTATCACCTTAATTAGAGGCGATCCAATAATAACTCATTATATCCCAATATTACCTCATCTCGAGGCACTCAAATAATCGTAACTAATGTCATGTTTGGCGGATTCTTTCCAATCCGCCCTAGCAATTCCCAGCTTATTGTCCAGTCATATTGGAATCGTGACACTGGCTGTCGCAGCGAGTTTGTCTGGCCCCATTTCCCCGAAGGCCCCAAATGGTTTAAAGGGGCGCTCGCATCGGCGTGATCCTTTAATCGGATGCGGTATAACCTATTTCAAACGCACAGTGGGATGTAAAATTTGGTGTGTACATATTACTGCCACCTATCCCAGGTATCCGAAGCGCCATTGCCACCTTACCACTGCCTTGCGACTCCAACTAGTAAACTGAATACTTCATGGAGGCTCTATTATCGGATGACTTTATGCCATAAACTAAGTAGTGTAGGCTTCCAACCGCTCAGCAATTGGTAGGTGGCTAAATCTTTCTAGTAATCAGTTTTTGTACAGCCCCTTAAAAGTTAAAGTTGTGATTTCATTCAATGGCACTCTAGGCACAAATTATGGATTATTTTCAATAGGTTTAAAACTTTGTTGTGAGCTTTGCAGTTTTGCCATTTTTAAAATGCAATCCGAGACACTTCAAAATTTTTGATGCATCAGACTTGGTGCAGGATCGTTTGTCAGCTGACATCGGGGGGTAACGCTTGGATCCTTTCTTGGTTGAGTTATACCAAATAAAATGGGGACAAAATAAATTTGGGTTGAATTTGAAGGCAAGGATTAAGGTTTAATTTGGTAGGGGGCAAATTGTGTAAAAGCCCCTTAAATATTCAAAAGCTTAAGGCATTTTGGATTGTAAAGGTTGTAGAGTTAGTTATCTGGAGAAGCGTTTGATTGGAACAATCCCAAAAGTCATATACTATCAAACTCTTTGACACTGTAACTAATAACTTTATTTAGGATAAGCCTAAACGCATAGGATTAGCCACCTTTTTTGCTGCGCGGGTGGTACTTTCTTTATCCTGATGATATACCCTTCCTAACAAGGCATGATGTATCATTGGACACAGAGCCATCCCCATCACCTCTTTCAAGTGATCATTTAAACTTACCAGCCAACTTAACTAAAATTAACCATCCTCTTGGGTAGCATTTATGTCCAACTAACCTATTTTCGCCAGTCACAAATCCCTTTGATCTTACCAAAGTTCAAACTTAAACTTTTAGAGGTTTTGAAGCAAACCTATGAGATCCCATCCCGTTTAACTTTATCAACATTAACAAAAATAAATTTGGGTTACAGATATAAGCTTGACCGATGGGCTGAATTGAACCCTCTGGGGATAGCTTCGATGAGAGATGATGAGACTCCAATTAATTATCGGTGCTATTAGGATAGACGTCGGTTAACATCACTAAGAGTTAACCGAATGAATCTTATTTGGATCGGGCTTCCATATTAAAAACTTCAAGCGGCCCAAGCGGGCGGTAGATTAAACTATAAATCAGCTCTCGATCGCTCGATTTTGCCAGTATAAAATTTTAAATTTGGATCGGATCCGTTGGTGTCGAAGTCGATCCCTCGATCTTTAAGTTTTGTGGTTACCAACTTTTATTTTTATCGCATTATTATACAGTTTAATAGTTAAATGGGATTTTAAGTTAAGCCCAACTAACAAAATCTAATAAATGATCCGCGTCGCTCGGTAAAAAGGGGTTCGTAACCTACAAAATTATAATCGCGAAAAATGTGGACGTCCGGTTTCTCAAATCGAAAGCTCGATCAATCCAGGTTCCTTATGGTCGAAATAGGCGATAAAAATTCCACCGATCTCAATGGTCAATAAATCACCCCAATTTCCAGCATAAAGTAATTCGCATGGATCTTGTTACCTTCATGCCATCCATCAAAACGGCATGAAGGGTAACTTTAAATCCCTTTCAAATCAAAATATTCAAGCTGAAACATTTGTTTCGATATTTTGCTAAAAAAGGTATGGAAGCTTTATGAAACCTGAAGCTGGCTGATGCGACAACCATTTCGAAATTATATGGGTCGAAGGTGATGATTTAGAAGGGTGTGTAGTAGAAAGTTCCGTCGGGTTATTGCTATTCTAAGGAGGGTTTATTAAAATTGACAAAGGACGAACAAAAAGCGTGCGTACAAGCGAGAGGTCGACAATATTGGATTGAGAGAACTAAATCGTAAGACAAGTGAGCTTAATTCTATAGTATAGCTCACTTTACGATGAGCATGGATCCAAAGGATAGCGTAGAAAATCAATAATCTTATAGTAAGCTAAGCAAAATGCACAGCTGAATCAATAGGTTGGTGTGGGATTTCTAACTATAAACTGTTTAATATATTTACACCTTGCGGTCAGATTGGTCGTCGATCAGAGCGTTTGCGATGCAGGCTTGGTATGAGTTCGAGCGGGCGGCGTGGGCCGCGAGGTGCTTGCGAAGGGAGCGGGAATGGTAATATTTGCGGCCGCACGTGGGTAAGGGGCAGACGAAGGGACGGACCTCGGAGTGGGTCTTTACGTGGGTGGCGAGTGAGTCTGGGCGGGAGAAAGATTTCCGGCACGTGGGGAACTGGCAAGTGAACGGCTTCTCCCCGGTGTGGGTTCGGAAATGGTTGAGCATCTTGTGCCGCTTTGGGAACGCTTTGAACCCACGCTTGCAGCCCCACCACAAGCAAAGGTATGATGATTTGCCACTCCCGATATGCCCGTCAACAACATGCCGAATCAGGTCGTCCATATTGCTGAACACTTCGCCACAATCCGCCCACTGGCACACTGAGGAGGTTTGCACCCCAATCTTGTTCTCAAACCTTGATTCGAACCTGCCTTCAAATTGCCGATTGGTGCGCGAATCAAAATCAGGCTCCTCTAAGTTAGGATAGTGCGGTTCAAACCAGGGTGATCGGAGCATATCGGGTTCAACCGGGAAGGCGTCGCTAAAGCGGCAGGGGGGTGAGTGATCCGAGTTTAGCCCCAGACTGGGGCTCTCAAACATGGGGTAAGGGAGGAGCATGTATGTGGGTGGGGTTAAGCCTTGAATGTTTTGGGACAGATACGCTGGATCGTAAACGCGATAATCAAACTCATGGGACCCATGGCTCCGGACCAGGGGTTGAGAATGAAATTGGTGCTCCATACTTTACTACTCGGATAAGGAAGGCTATATACTAACCTCTACGCAGCTCCCTCCCGAATTTCATGCGCATATATCAAGTTTCACCTATTATCTAATCGTACACGCATGAACCAAACCTGATTGGATAGCTAACTTGTCACCGCATACCAAAATTAATTGCTAAGCGTGTATAAGCTGCCAATCGATGAATTCTGTCCAGCCTGGATCTCACCGACAGCTGGTTGCATATCAGATGACAAATTAAAATCATTATTCAAGGTGGTGGCCTAAACTGAGTTTAACCTGAGCATAATTCGATAATCCATCGGTTACAACTTACTAATATCACCCACCACCTTTAAATTGCTAAGCGTCTGAATGATATTTTGACTAAACCACCACTTCCCAAACCCCTCTTCCCAACCTTAAATTGGATAGATGATTATTTAATATTAAACCGATAACTCGATCCTTTTTCTATTAAGCCATCGGTATCGACCTTTATAAATAGTTATAAATTAAGCTTGAATTGATATATTCTAATATCCATCTCGATCCCCACGATTAGCCGACCTCACCACCCCTCTCAAATCCCTTCGTGCTTTAAGATGCTAGCTTTTCTCCCTCCTTTAATGGACCTTTGATGGATAATTTTATAAAACTGACCCTTTACCGAATTATTTAATATTTATAGAATATTTAAATGCAACCTCTCTATAGATAAAACTCCACGCCTGTTAGTTTGTATTTTTATATAAAAATTTCAACTTTGTACACCTTGATACAACCTTCTCCAGAGGGTAGAGTAACCTTAATAAACTACTACTGCAATCTTTATAATTTAGTTTAGTATATGGATTAAATGGAGGGAGGATACCCCAGTGGTAGAGTATGGACCCTCTACCACTGCCTCCCGAGTTTGATCCCGGTGATGGACTTTGGGTAGGGGACGATTTTGACTGTGTTGGTTTTGCGCGCCAATGCCCCGAACCGAGATAGCGAATAGCAAAGGCGGTCCATGGAGTTCCTGGCCTATCATACGCCGCGCATGGAGGTTTTCCGGGTTTTATCCTCCTTTCCCATTTTCTTCACTTCCCTAATCGGTGCGGTATCGTCCTCAGGTCGGCCCACCTCGAATAAAATTTAAATTTATATGGATTAAATGGAAATTATAGTAAAGTTTTTAACATTAAGTCAAAATTAGATTTAGCACAGATCTTTTATAGCGAGCTAACTGTCACCTGCAGCTTAGTAGCAATAAATATCCATAGGTTAAACATTAAGCTATTTAAACCTATATAAAAAACGGTATATGATCTATCTTTAAGTTGCATCTGTTGAAAACAATTTTCTACTATATATTGGTGATCCATATTTAATATAACTTAGATACTTGGTACCCAATACCCCTGCTACCATTAAAATCATGCCCTTTTTAATCCTTTTCCCTATATAGATATAACTATTCAGTACCTTATCACTTGCTTATTCTATTATATACCCTTATTCAAGCTTGCCTTTCATAAGAGGATTCTATGGATAAACCCTTTCTAGCCCTTATGTAGAGTTGATTACACTATGCACATGATTTTCTGTGTTTCTGTAGCCATAGGTGTCCCTAAAGCATCTTTATGTGCTGATTGCAGATCTGCAATCCGTTTAAATCTATCAAGTAAAGTTTTTTTTGCAAATCAAATGAACTAATCTTTTGTTTACACGTAAGTTTCACAAGGGAAAATTTTATTGTGGGGAGGGAAAGTTTATTTTGGTAATAGGGATTAGTTGGCCACACCTGTTACATCCAGTTCAACAAAGCAATATAATACCTCCTCTGCACATCAAGCTCAGATTAATAAAACAGTTCACTAAAGCTCATCCAAAAGATGGTGACGGTTTTCAGTAATTGGTAACAAGATTTATAAAGGTATCTTATGAGAAACTTAAATAAGGGATCTTCATGGGACTGCAGATAAGAAAGTTAGTGAAAGGCAATTTGTTTGAAAGGACAATGAATCCAGTGGAAAAAAGGGCCTGGGGTTCATTTAAAGTTGTTGTCAACTTTTTGGGCAACCACAAATATCTGGAGTACAAAACCATGGTTAAAATAATTTTGCAGGGTTGCATGAGATTAGGATGTAACATGAGTGTAAAGATTCACTTCCTACACTCACATGTTGACTTTTCCCTGCAAGCCTTAGCAATGTCAGTGAAGAACAAGGTGACCATTTCCACCAAGTATTAAGGACATGGAAAAGAGATACCAGGGAAGGTGGAATGCCAACATGATATCTGACTACTGTTTTATGCTAAAAAGAGATGGCACTGGTGAAGGGAGACAATCATGGAAGATAAGTCTCAACCCACATCAAAAAAATTTTGAAGTGTTGGATTCAATGAAGAAGAGGAATTAAATTGTCACACATGTGTTGTATTTTCATAATGATTGTAACATTTTCAAGTGCGTGTATACCAGTGTCTACTGCACCGCCATGTGTTATGATTTTATGCAGGATTATAACATAAACAATTCTGAAATCACAATCAAATAATAATGATTTTCCCTGCTCACAAAATTTAATTTTTTAAAGCTTCAAATTGAACTGTATAAAAACCTTACATGATACAGAAAAAAAACTAAAACCAGATTTTAAATCAGCATGAAAAATACTCCTAAAATCACCTTAAAGTCTTAAAACATGACCATCTAGTACTAAAAAAAGTCTTAAAACATTGTCCCAAAAGTTTTAAAAGGTTGCATAGTGTTATAGGTGTTCTATAAAGATATATACTTCTATAGGTAATAGATCCTATACTTTTATATCTTTTTGATCCTTATCAAGGGTTGACCTTAGTCACTAAACTACCCTAATTATTGCACTTTAAGCTTATACGCTTGTGCATCCCAATTATACCTATCACTCAGGTTTGATTATAATCCTTTTAGACCATCATTAAATTGCATGAACCTGGCTCCTATATCTAGAAAACTTTTTTATAACATGTACTCAATTTGATACTATTATTCTTTTTATAGGGTTATAATTTTAATAAAAGCTTATGTGCCTAAATCACACTTCTTTGACCTTTTACATAAGCCAGAAGATTATATACTATAGAGATGCCCATTTTCTTATAGTAAAAGATCTTATCCAAAATACCCTTACCTCCTCTAAACCTTACCTTGTGCTGATTAATGTAATGGATGGGTGAACCAAAATCACCCATCTTTACTTCAAAGAAACCAGACTATAAGTAGGGTTTACTCAAACCTATAAGTTATAGTGGTAAGTGCTACATTTGATAGTGCAACTCAGATGTGTAACAATTGAGTTTATCTTAATCATTACATTCTGACTCAGATTTGGAAAAATCCAAATCTGAGTCAGATCGCCTTTAGAATATTTATGTTTTGGTCATTTTGGGCGCTGGGCTGTGCCTCACCCAAGTTGTAGATTAGGCTTATACAAGCCTAATCAATGACTTGGGTGAGGCCCCCAAAGCGCTGCCTTTATAAGGTGTGCCTGCTTATTCCAAAGTTCACTTCAGAATTCTAAGCAATTACCCCTAGCATTCCCTTCCTGGGGAGCATTGTTGATGGCTCCCTGGATGAGATATGGACAGCAGGGCGCTTTTATGTCCAGAATAAAAATAAAGGTTGATTCAGGGTTTGCATAACTCACTTACCTGTGGTCTTTTTCCTTGTTGAGAAGCTATTCTGAGTGGGTTAGAGTGGGCCAACTCCTCCAGAGGACTTTGTATAACCAACCAGAATTAGGGGAGTGTTGGGTTTGTTGGGTGCTGAGGGTACCTATCCCAACATGGTTGGCCACTTTGATTGCTTGTCAGTGCACCAAAAGAATATTTAAATATATGGCGGTCAGAACTGGGGTTTTCCAGTCCATTACAAGATGAGGCAAATGTAGTTTTTATAGGTTGGGGTGAAGGGGGGCCATTGTACTCAGTATGGACTTTTATTACATGGAGGATCTAAAAGGTAATACCTTTGGGTGGCGCCTCATTTAAATTTCAACCTGTTCAAGGTGTGGGGATATGTTGACCAAAACCCTGGCATCAGTGGGGATAACTGAGGAGGGTATTGTCATATAGGTCTTGCCTGGGATCAGATGACCATGGTTACAGGGTTATTTTGTTAGTGGCAATCTCAAACGCCCTCTAAGTTATATATAGATAATTTAGAGTTCTAAAACTAGCCTTGATGGACCCACAGGTTTTGGTAAAGCGCATTAAATAGAGGATGCATATTAGTAGAATATAAGTAATTTTCAAAGGGAGCCAGACCTCACTCTTAAATAGTAGTCTTGGGTCTAAAGTATTGTGTCTAGTAGAGTTACTCAACCTCACTAATAATATGGGAAGGTTGGTACATTGCTATTAAGTTAAATGATGAAAACTTAAAATCTTGATGCATCCTTACCCAGATTCCCCAAATTTATCATCACAAAACCTTTTGGGGTGCAAGGAAAGATTCGCCATCAACATTTAGATCTCCTATCTATTGAAAAATTATATAATCAACGGTTTATAATATATATCAAAATAAAACTATAGTTGTTGACCCATCTAAGGTAATCTAGCCAATTCAACTTAAGTATATATTAAGACAACTATCATATCTATCAACCTTTCTTTTTTAAAATATCTCACCAGGTACCTTATGTCACTCTTCAACTTTTAATCACTTACTTAGCATTTTATATACACTTATTTAAGTTTATTAAGCCCCTTCTAAAGTATGTTACTTATATATGTAAGGGTTGGGGTTTTGTCATGGAAACGGCAGAAGAAGTTTAGACCAACCTGCCTGTCAGGATGTGTAAGCACCCAAAAAGCAAGCCAGAATGCCAGAGGCATTGCCAACTGAATGACTTGATATGGAGCCAAGCATTGGGAAATGACGAATTGTTAGTGTAATACAACAGTGAGTATGATCCCAACGACAAACCACAATGAGCCCACTCCTGACCCAGGGGGCCTTGCTGCAGGGGGTGGGGTCACCAAGATAGTTTCAATAAATTCATTGGCATATGGGGTCATTTCAACTGGGGAGGCAAGGAGATGGATTCTTTCTTATAATTGGTGGACATAAGGCCACAAGATCCCCGTGTACTGTTGCCAGAAGTTCATGATAATGGGGTTATAGAGCCAAAAATATTGGACTTGCTGAATCCAATTGATGATGGAGGGAGCCATAGTAACCATAAGTACTGGTAGAGTCCATCCGGTATATGGACCAACAGGCCATCAGGGAAATGCCATCAGGGATGTGGTCAGAAAGAGTAATGCAATAAAGAAATTGGTTGGGTTTTTGGCAAAATTTTATTTTAGGAAAAAGAAGAAAATTGACTAACAATTTTCTCAGTGCTATGCAACTGATTAAATAGTGGTTGATTGGGGTAGTGACAAGCCAGGATTGGGACCCTCAATTTCAACCTAACTGGAGAATTATTTGGGAATGGGCGGGTTTATTCCTTAAGAACCAACATCAAAAGATTCAGCAGTGGGCTGAGTCACTGTCAGTTCAACCTCAAACGTCCAAACCAAAACTTGGCTACATTTCCAATGGTTGGTGCGATGGCATTTGGCCCAACAAGCGATGTGAATCCCCCAAGGCCACCCCACATAGGGGTGGGTCCATTTGGTTGGGAACAGGTTTGGGATGCCCAACCCGCCCGCGCTCAGTTGCTGGGCCATTCATTTGGTCAGTGGCATCACATTGGCTGCAACACCCAAATTGTCAACAGGTGACTTTGAACCCTCATCAATGGCGTCTGATGCTATAGCCTGCCCGTCAAGGATGATCCTCAATGACTTTGGTATGGAGGTGATCTGTTTGAATGACCTATTAATTGAATTGGGACCATTGGGCATTCCAGCTGATAACTCAGTCTTCATACTTTTCCAGACATTTGAGATCCAATCATCAGCCAGATTACCACTCGAATTAGATCCAATTGATTTCAATTTGACAATCTAGGCGCAGATTAGCTGATTCCCCATAACAGTTCTGCCAAGGTGAGTGTGGGTACTGGGGGTGGGATCCAAAGCAGAAGAGCTGTTACCCAGCGCTTGTTTACTATGTGAGTGAGATCGCCCTGAGTAACAAGGGGTACCACCATCCTCTTTGGTGTCTTCTTACTCAGGAATGGGAAAATGGCTCAATCAATGGCCAGAGGATATTCCCCGGGACTTACCTTACCCTTTCCTTTTTCCAAAGGAAGGGCCCCGCCACTGGGAAACTGCACAA
>JAKSZP010012594.1:0-32812 GCA_022478985.1 Massospora cicadina
CCCCTTATGAAGCAACGTTGGGTTATAATCCTTCATTTTAGGTCAGGCCATGCTTGCGGCCTGAGATACAAGCTGCTGTGGACCACGCTGGCCATATCAGATCAACTTAAGCCTTAGTGCGGGAACACCTCATTAAAGCCCTAGATGACTACAAATGGTTCACAGATCATAAGCATCTTCTGGGTCACAATTTTACGGTGGGCTCCTACATCATGCTTGATACCTGTCACTTAAGAATTCAGGACCCTTCCCATAAATTTGCTAGTAAACGCTCAGGTCCCCATTTGGTGGAGGAGGTACTAGTTAACAGGGTGTTCCGACTGAAGCTTCCTGCACGTTGGAAGCAGAATCCCATTTTCCATGTCTCCCAGCTGTCGCCCTTCAAGGGTGCAATTCCCATGGATCAGGAACCGATCATAATTGAAAATGGGTAAGAGGCTGAGGTTGAGGCTATCCTGGTATCCCAGAAATCCCGACGTTCTGTACAATATCTCATGGCCAGGAAAGGGTATCCAGCTTATGAAAACAGTTGGGTCAAGGCGCACGATTGCGCGAATTTCATGGACCTGGTTGAAAGCATTCCACATTTCCCACCCCAAAGCTCACCGCCCCCCAGAAAGCCGCGATGATTATGGCAATCAAGTTACCCAAGGCGCATAAGAATGTGGCTCTTGTGCAGTTTCTCAGTGGTGGGGCCCTCCCTTTTGAAAAAGGAAAGGGTAATGTAAGTCCTGGGGAATGTCCCCTGGGTGTTGATCGGGCCATCTTTTCATTCCCAAGAAAGTAGGCACTGAAGAGGATGGAGGTACCCCTCATTACTCCGGGCGATCTCGCTCATGTAGTAGATGAGCGTTGAGTAACTGCTCTACCACTTCAGATTCTACCCCCAGTACCCACACTCACTTTGGCAGAACTGTTACAGGGAATCAGTGAAATCTGCGCTGAGATTTCCAAATTGAAATTAACCAGAACAAATTAAAGCGGTAATCTGCCTGATGTTCAGATCTTAAATGGCCAGAAAGGCATGAGGACTGATTTATTGGCCAGAATGTCTGACGGTTTCAATTTGATTAACATGCTGATTGAAAAAATCACCTCCCTATCAAAGTCGTTGGGGATCAACCTTGACAGGCAGACTATAGCACCAGATGTCATCAATGAGGGTTCGAAGTCCCCTGTGGAAAATTTGGGCGTTGTGGCTGATGTGATGCCATGGACTGAACGAATGGCCCAACGACTGAGCGTGGGCAAGTTGGGCGTCCCAAACCCATTTCCAACCAAATGGACCTGTCCCTATGTAGGGGTGGCCTTGGGGGATTCCTGCCTTTTTTCAGGCCAAACACCATCATGCCAACTGTCAGAAACGCAGCTGAGCCTCGGTTTGGATGTTTGAGATTAGACTGACAGTGACTTGACCCACTGCCAAATTTTTCGATGTCAGTTCCCAGGGAACCAACCCACCTATTCCCTAATAATTCGCTGGTTAGGTCAAATTGAGGGTCCCAATCCTGGCTTGCCACTACCCCAATCAACCACTATTTAATCAGTTGCATTGCACTGAGAAAATTGTTGGTTTATTTTCTTCCTTTTCCTTTCAATAAAAATTTTGTCCAAAAAAACCAATCAATTTCCTTATTGTATTGCTCCTTCTGGCCACATCCCTGATGGCGTTTCTCTGGTGGCCTGTCAGTCCATATACCAGATGGGCTCTACCAGTACTTATGGTCACTATGGCTCCCTCCGTCACAATTGGATTCAGCGAGTCAGATATTTTTGGCACTATAACCCCGCTATCATGAACTTCTGGAAACAGTACATATTGATCTTATGGCCTTACCTCCACCAACTGCAAGAGATAATCCATATCCTTGTCTCCCCGGTTGAAATGACCCCATATGCTGATGAACTTATTGAAACTATTTCTGTGATCCCACCCCCTGCAGCAAGACCCCTGGGTCAGGAGTGGGCTCATTGTGGTTCATCGTTGGGATCATACTCACTGTTGTGCTACACCAACAATTCGTCATTTCCCAATGCCTGGCTCCATATAACATCATTCAGTTGGCAATGCCTCTGGCATTCTAGCTTGCTTTTTAGGTGCTTACGCATACTGACTGGCAGGCTGGTCTAAACTTTTTCTGCCGTTTCCATGACACCACCTCCTGAAAATTACTTTAAAAAAGATCCTTTATTGGATTGAGGAGGATTTTTCAAACCATTTTTCTATCCTACTTTAGCTTTATTTAGAAACCTAATTCCAGTTAAAAGGGAGGTATTTTTGACACAAAATAGAAATACAATGTAATGCTTTCTAATGACTTCAACCTTTTTAAATTTTTCTTACTGCTACTGTTTTACCCTTGCCTTTAGTTTGTACGTTGAGAGTATTAGGCTCTTATTGTCATGGAGCGTGGTGATAATAATAAGACTGGACTGAAACACAGGGTGAGTGAACACCCAAAGCATTAGCCAGAATACCTTTGGTTCAGCCTTTCATATTTTTGAGAAATACAAAGAAACTAGGGCAACTGCAAACACTTGCCAAGAGTTCCCAAAATTAGAAAATACTCCCTAAATGTTTAGTGAACTTCTTAAACTCAAAAATAAAATTTGGATTCAATAAGCTTCTATTTATTTTAATTAAAAAGAGCAAAAAGGACAAAAATGGAGTGACAGCGGAATCTGTCAAGTGTCTGCTGCTTTATAAACTCACTATCACAAGGAGCAGGAAAAATGCATTTGCTGTTAGTAATAATTCTTCAATCAAGCTATAGCAGATCAAAGTTTAATATCTTTATGACAATAGATTAATCATCCTAAACAGTTGACTTAGGCTCAAGTTTTGACTTTGTATTCCATCCCAGAACGATTCTGCTTGCAAATCAGTGAAGCTTCTTATGGCAGGCAACTGGGTGCGCCCATGGCCAGGCCACATAAGGATAGTCCCATTGAGTAGGGAAGGGATTCATTGCGACCAACCTGTCATGGACAGGCTCATAGTTTCTGGAGATAGAGGAGAACAGTATTTGGGGATACCCAAGCCCAAAATTTGATTTTATCAATTTATTTTTGCTGGATTTCGACTTAAACTTATCAGCAGAACTTGAACCAGTGGATACCTTCTCTTTTGGGGGGAAATCGCTAACAACCCTCTGCTGTAATGGCCCTTGTCCACCGCCACTTTCCAGCACACACCCCATATTTTCTGTACAAACTCATGGTGATTGGCATAGGAAGTAAGGCGCTAATTTCAAGGGATGTAACATCACCCACCTCTCATCTACCACATGGGATAAGTCGCACATGGTGACAAGAGGAACGGCTTCTGGATTCCTCCCCTTCTTAGTATGAGAAGGGAATTTCTCTAAATTTAGCCACAGGGTTGCTCCCAAGACTTATATTACCAGTCACTTTTTGAGTCAGTGGAGCACCCCCACTGGGAACTTAGGCCAGGACAACATTTTTTGTCACCTTTAGGAGTTTGATTGACAAGATGGAGGCAAACTTTTGGGGAGGATGAGGAGCATCCAAGTGTGCGACGTGGAAGGCCTCCACCAACTAATGACATTTATCAAAAGCATGGGCAATAACCAAGATGTCCTTGTGAGAAAGAAATCTCTTCTTCCAAAAATTAAAAAAATCTGATACTGTGAAATGGATGTTTTGGAGGCGAATACGGATAATCTTAGCCAAAAGACCCCGACCAATAATGGTTGGAACCCCTAAAAATGGGTAATCCGTTTTCACACTCTCCTTGACCAAAATCCTCAATTGTTGGTAGTTGTAATGCGCCAACCCTGCGGCATAATCAGACAATTCATTCTGGGTTCCCACCATCCAATTGGCTAAGATATTAAATCCTTGCCCCATAGGTTCGCCTTGCCTGCTATTGACCCACCATCTGACCTAGCATTAAATGGGGCAAATCTCAAGATTGATAGGGTAAAAATCATTATATTTCTAAATTAAGCAACTCCGCGCTTATAATATATTCTCAGTACCCTCACTTTGAGCCTTAAACTGCTTTAATACTAAGCAGTGAGAGATTAATGGTGTTTGCTCTTTTACCCCCAAATTCAACTTAATAAATATATAAAAGCCCATCTTTTTAGAATCAATAAAAAGTTTCATATTTTGAATTTAAGTAATAAAAATTTATCCCTAAATCCTCTATTCCAGAAGTTGAGAGTGTTACTTCTCCTGTGGGAAAATTGGTTAAATTAAGGTGTAAATAGCACCAGCAAGAATAGAAAATCCACAATTCAAAAAGTGGTGCTCACTATAGGGGGGACTGCACACCACAAAAAGCTTGCTAGAAAAATAGAGGTAGGTTGGTAATTTAACCCTCACAACCTCCCCGCTGCACTTAACCTTAGGCTAGCCACTCTTAAACACCAGTTACCCAGTGCTTTGTCTCGCCTTAAAAGGCTTGAGCAGCACTCATCTCAAAGCCCTCATGGGGCCGTCTCTGTCATTAAAAACCCTCTCAGAGATAAGTTCCCCCAGGTGAGGGTAATATTGCCTCTTTCCTCTTCGTTCATAAATCAATTATGGAAGGGGCATCTGATCAGCAAAAATTAAATGCATCCTTCCCTGCTTGATTCGTGTGGCTCAGGAGTTAATGTTTCAAACATGGCCACCCTCAGCAACGTGGCAGAGGTGAAGGAAGCCCTCATTAAAGAATTTTGGGTCTAGATCTCTTTCTGCTAAGCATCACTTTTCGAAAATCAATTCAGCCTGAAATTTAGCTCCATAAAAGAGATTTACGAAAACTATTAGCAAATATGGCGGGAAACCCCACAAAAGAAAACGCAGGCTATGCCAAACGAGCCAGCACCACCCCAAACGAAGCAACCCTCGGTTACCCACCTCAGGGTCAACCAGAATCACCCGCTCTCAAGCAGCAGCCATGAAAGCAGGCACCACCCCCCAACCTGAAGCTACTCCAACTAGCGCCAGTTCACCTGATCGCACTTCTGCAACCTGCACGCCTAACAGCTCTGTGTGCACTGCCTCCCACCAACCCGCTGGGCCCCCTCCAACCAAGGAGGCCATCACCCACGCTGTTTTAATGGCGTCTGCTCAGTTGAATGCAACTCAGCCCATCCAGACATTCACCTCCCCCAATGTGTCAGCTAATTCAGCCCCATCTATTATTGCTGACGCCGTGTTTCTGGCTCCCTCCATGAGGGGCGATACCCAGCTACCTGGCCCCCAAATCCTCAGATGTAAGGTTGGATTAGCCGCACATTCTGGTTCACTAAGCACCAAATTGGGACAATCTACTCTTCCCAATGAGGATTCAAATGGTTCGGATTTTGGAACTTCACACCAGTTCCAATCTCACCCGTCCCATTTAAACCCCATAATCGGCACTTCTCAAGTCGGCATTTTATCTCAATATGCTGAAAACGACCAATTCACCAATCAGCCAATGAGTTTTGCCCACGAAATCACAGCAAATACTCGGGCTGAATTTACCCAAATAGATTGGGATAATGATGAACATCACCCTCCTCCCAATTGGCTGGAGTTAATTCCAATCTGGATGGGACTCCCCAATTTAGCGAGGCCCAACAATCACCTGGCCCCCAAACCCTCGGATGTAAGTTTGGATTAGCCGCACATTCTGGTTCACTAAGCACCAAATTGGGACAATCTACTCTTCCCAATGGGGATTTAAATGGTTCAGATTTTGGAACTTCACACCAGTTCCAATCTCACCCGTCCCATTTAAACCCCATAATTGGCACTTCTCAAGTCGGCACTTTATCTCAATATGCTGAAAACGACCAATTCACCAATCAGCCATTGAGTTTTGCCCACGAAATCACAGCAAATACTCGGGCTGAATTTACCCAAATAGATTGGGATGGTGATGAAACATCTCCCTCCTCCCAACTGGCTGGAGTTAATTCCAATCTGGATGGGCCTCCCCAATTTAGCGAGGCCCAACAAACTGCCCCTCAATTTAATATGACGCCAGCAACTGCTGTAACATTCCAGAAACAAGGGAACTCCGCAAACTTGTCCAAACCACCAGCTCACAGTCAACCTGCAATTGCAGCCCAAAGCAAACACAAACGTACCAAAGGAGCCACTGGGGCGTGGCAAAAACCTCTGGCACCAACGCTACCCAAAGCTGATCCCCGTGAAGTGGCGTTTAAGCTGATGTTAAGAAGAAATGGGCCGAAACTAGAGCGCAAAAAGCTCTACCTCGCTCAACCCCTCTCCCACGCAATTCGCCTTTATTATGGGCATAACCCTGTTGAATTCTATACAGAGGATTACTTCTCATACTTTGCAGCAATTGCGGAGACATTCCCTATTAACACCACCATCCATGAATCAGTGGAGGGCCACTACATCGATGTGGGCTTCACTGAAGCTGCCCTTGCTGACCATGCTGCCACCCTCCAGGTCATTATTCCACGCGGATCTCTTCGCATCTCCCCGCACACGCTCTCACCTGGAGATAATTTCATGGGTTACTTTTTCCAACCTACCAACGACTGTTGATCCTGAGTCTCTTAAACTGGCACTCCATCGTGGTTTAATGGAGTTTGGGTCTGTTCTTTCAGTGGACTTTAGCGTCCCCTCTTACTATGCTCCCAATCAAAGAGCTCGCACTGCTAGGGCGTCGTTCATCCCCTCCCCCACTATATCCCGCAACATTGAGGTTATTCCTCGTGTGGCGGTAGTTGGGGCATGCCCTGAGATCTTTTTTGTCGACCCTGATCAGGCGCGCCCCCGGTGTTCATGGTGTAACGCCCTTGGACACTTGTACAGTGGCTGCACAGCTCGAAAACAAGCCCTCTTAACCACCACCCAAGGGCCTAAACCAGGCCAAAAACGATCCCACGTGGCTGCAGCAGCAATTCCACAACCCACACAATGGGTTCCCGTTCAAGACCTGTCCCCTGAGGCCTTACGCCTAGCAGTTGAAACAGCTAACCCCACTATTGGTATGGGATACCTTCGCGCTCATGCCCCCTTCCAATGGGCACCCCTCCAATCTCCCAGAGTCAACTCCCTCTCTCACCAAGCGCAAGGCATCTCCCACAGGGTGCCCCTCGTCAGCCACCCCCACTCAGGGCTCCGCGGCACCCCCACCAACCTCCACCAGCGATTTATCGCATCAACCCTCAGCTCCCAATGGAGCTATGCCCACCAGCATGGACTGGCAACTCGCGGCCTGCGGTAGAAGTGCCACCTCAAAGAGT
Organism: Massospora cicadina; assembly: GCA_022478985.1. Taxonomy (NCBI): domain Eukaryota; kingdom Fungi; phylum Entomophthoromycota; class Entomophthoromycetes; order Entomophthorales; family Entomophthoraceae; genus Massospora; species Massospora cicadina. Next base: position 7,224 of record JAKSZP010012594.1, read on the forward strand.
CCTACCCCAACCCCACAGTCCATTTCGCGCGGATCCTTTGCAGTGTTGGAGGAAGTAAATATGGACTCAGACTCATCAAATGGGGACACCGCGGAGGTCACCATTGAGCACCCTCAGGTCCTTCCCCTGCAACAGAGCGGGGGCAGCATCCTAGGCTGGCTTACTGGGTCCTCCGCCCCCCCACCCTCTCCTTCCCCTCAGAACCCTCGACGCTCCTCACGGATTGCAGCTAATAGTCAAGCTAAAGGACTCAAAACTAGCCTTACAGAAGCAGGTTTAAGCGCTGGCAACCCCCCAGGACATGGAGGGGAACAGCTATGAGTCCCCATGGCAGCACCCTGGCCCTGCAATCCATCAACGCGAATGGGTTGCGGGACTTTAAGCGGAGAGCCCGCCTCCTCCAAAACTTCAGGTCAGCACAAATTGACATCGCTGCTGTCCAGGAGCCCCATATCCTCCCCCACGAACAATCTGCATGGAATGAACAGTTTGGAGGCATTTCCTTCTGGACAAACCATGCCGCCCTTATTGTTTTGAATCCCCGGGTTAAAACCCATTCTTTTATACAATATCTAGGTGGCCGCCTCGTACTGGCCAAACTCACCACTCCTGACTTCTCCTTCTTCGCTGCAAGCATCTACCTGCCTAATGCAGGTCAGGAGCAAAATCGGCTCTAGGAAGAGATCCTCCAACACAATCTCCCACGGAATACAGTCCTCTTAGGAGATTTCAACACAACCATAAGTCGCGTCCGTGACTCTTACCCCCTGCAGCAAAGGAACGCCCTGGATCAAGTCGCCTCCAGGATTTCCTTCGCCTGAGTGGCTTTATAGATGCGCTTCCACCCTCCGCGTCTGGCCTAGGTTGCATGACTAGGATCCAGTATGATGGAGGAGCTTTCCAGTCAGCGTCACGCATAGATATGGCACTGATTGGCCCCCTGCTAATTGGCCGCGTCTCCTCTCCCATCTCTCGTGACAACCATCTGAGTGATCACAGGTCACTCACCGTTGTCCTCACCACCACACTTAGACCGTCGCGTAGGTTCTGGCCTAGGGTTGCCCCAGCTCTTCTCAACAACCCCTTCACTAAGGAGAAGCTGTCTATGACCATCCTGGAGACTCTCACCTCCCCCCACCCCACCTGCTTGACCACAAGGCTAGATGGGCAGTGACCAAGGAGGGCATCACCCGCGTTGCTTACAACTGTGCCAAAGCCCAGATGACTGCAGCTCGCGCCAGAGTCAAAAGGGCGGAAGCCAGAATCAGACATCTAGAGCGAAACTGCCAGCCTTCGCCCTCTCCCAGATGGTTGGAAGACTGGGAAGCGGCGCAGGAAGCACTCCGCTTGGAGCTCACACTGCAGGAAGAACGGGCAGCAAACTTTACAACATCTCGTTACTATGCTCAATGGGAACGCCCCATCCGCTTCTTCTTTCAGAAACAGAAAGCCCGGTCAACAGCGCAGGATATTACTGCACTGAAGATTGGCACTACAACCACTTCAGACAAGGAGGAAATCACGCAGGAACTACACCGCTTCTACTCCAGCCTCTTCCATGCCACCCAGGTGGACCCATCGGACATCCAAGACTTCCTGTGGCGGGCTCCAGAGCCGCCCATTGACCCACGGGCTGATGAGGCTCTACTGGCGCCTATTTCCATCCAGGAGGTGATGGAAACCCTTCTGAAATCCCCACGGCTTAAAGCCCCAGGCCCAGACGGAATACCCTTTGAGGTGTACCTTCTGGAACCTGCAGTGATAGCCAGAACCCTCCGCGACCTCTTCACTGCAGTCTTGGTGAATGGCGAGGTCCTCCCCGACTCCAGAGGCTCAATCACGACCCTCATTCACAAGAAGTCAGACCGTGAGAACCTGGCGAACTGGCGCCCCATAGCGTTGATCAACACAGACCACAAGCTCTTCACGAAGCTTCTGGCCAACCGCATCACCAAATGGGTGTCACCTCGCCTCTCCCCATCCCAGTACGGTTTTATTCCGGGGCGGTCGTTATGGGACAACTATAATGACCTTCACGTGACTTTAACTGCTAACTCTCGTAAGGTGAATGGCTTTGTGGCTCTCCTGGATATGGAGAAAGCATATGATCGGGTAGCCTGGAAGTATATTGATGCTTCCCTGGCCCGCTTCCATCTCCCACCCGCAGCTAGGCGCTGGATATCAGCGCTCTATGACCAGCTCCACACCAGAGTCCTGGCGCCAATGGGTTTTACAGTGGCAGTACCAGTTGGACAAGGTCTCCGGCAAGGGGACCCCTGAGCCCTATCCTTTTTAACATCACCCTTGACCCCTCTTGGCCTCCTTACAGGAAAAGCTAACAGGGATTCTGGTCCCAGGTAAAGCCCCCACACGCACCATGGCATTTGCAGATGACACTGCCATTGCATTTGGCTGCCCAGGGGATGTTGCCCTCGCTGCTGTGATCATTGAGAGGTACACCAAGGCGTCCAACGCCATGGTCAACACCTCCAAGACAACAGTTGTACAGGTCGGCTCCCCCACCTTCCCCCACCATTTGGCATTGAACCTGAGCGCGGTACCTTCCGTCACCTGGGCGTTCTCACCAACCAACAAGGAGTTGCGCTAAAAGACAATGAGGACTTGCTCCTTGCAGAAGTTAACTCCAGGATTGCCAGCTGGAACCGGCGGCACATCACCCCCAGGGTCGAGCTCTGATGGCCAATGTGTTCCTTCTCTCCAAAGTCTGGTTCCTAGCGCACGTCTGCCCATTCACAGATGCCCTTTATACGCGGCTCAATGTACTCCTCCGCTGTTAGATCTGGGGCTCAAACCATCCACCAATGGCCCTCTCAACCATTGCCCGACCCTGCAATGAAGGGGGCCTAGGGCTTCTGGACACGCGATCCCATGCCACCACAATCTTCCTGAAGTTCCTATGGCCGATTGTCTGCTGGGACGCGACCCCCATGCCCCAATGGGCGCCCGCCCTCCGCCAGTCAGTGTCAGCAGCTCTGGGTCTTCCTAGAGCATCTCTGACCTCATTAGGGGAGTGGCTCACAAACCACCCAGGCCATCGCCTAAAACCATCCTCATCCCCCTACTGGAACCAGGCTCTCCTTGCCCTGAAACGAGTAGGCGCGCGGATCCACCATGCCTTCCCATACAGAAGGGAAGGCCCTGGCCTCAGCCCACGTCGCCATGCAATTGTGCACAATGGACAAGTTGTCACAACTCGCCTCAACCCCCAAGATCGTCCTCCCATCCGCCCAAGACTCCTTGAGCTCCTCCCTCCCTCCGTGAGATTTGACCTTAAGGAATTGTGGAAGGACGTCTATCACCCCATCCTGTCAGCAAAGGTGTCCAACACCTTATGGAGGGTGCTCCACTGTTCATACAGGACAGGGGACCGGACTGGCCCTACCTTCCAGCACCGAAGCTGCCCCCGCTGTGTGGAGCCTATTGACTCCCACCTCCATCGTTTTTTCACCTGTCCAGGTGTCGCCGCATTTTGGCCAAAGGCCCGCGCGCTCCTCCATGCTCAGCCCCGGTCTGAACACCCTGTGCAAGACCTCATGTTTGAGCAGACATTGCCTGGTTGCCACCAACCCCTCCGTGTCCTCGCCTATGCCACAGCCATCTGGACCATCCATAACTCTTCCTTCGTGCTGCCTTTGACCAGCAGGTGTGGACCCTTCCACACATGATCACCCACTTTCAGGTACACTTTGAGATGGCCCTGAAGGTCTGCACTATGTCGCCAACCCTCCCCCGCTCAGTTGTCACTGCAGCACGGCTCTGGCGCGCAAACCCCCTCCCTTTCTCGATGCCTCCTCCCTCCCTTCCCTCGCCTCAGGCTCTTAGGAGCCCAGGCGTAATTCAATAAACATCGATGAATCCCCCCTTGGGTTGGGACCATCTAGTACTAAAAAAAAAAGAATTTTGGGTCTATGCGGAGTTTGAAAAGGCAAAAACAGGCATTTGTGTGCTTTAGCCTACAAAAGTGGGAATCACTTGCCATGATTGTTGATTGGTTCTATAATGAAGCCCAACGTCTGCTGCTTGCAAAAATGCTCCCTCTCAATGACGCTATTGCTGCTGTTTTTGCTGGATTTGCACCTCATCCTTCTTTGGCGATGCATATCTCTTCCATCAAGTGATTCTTTCATAATATGGGATATCAAGGAGGCTTTTCTATTTTTGGCTGACTTCTATGAATGTGATTCTACGCAAGAGTTCTGAGGGGAGAATATACTCCAACCCCTACAGCCTACTCTATGGCTGTCTCCCTTTGGAGATCTGCTCCCGCAAAGTGAAGCAACGTGATGCTCCTCTCCCATGTGAGGATAGGCAGAGGACCCTACCAATGAATGGGCAGTGCTCCCATCCATCTTTAGCTCCCAAAGTTCAGCAGGTGAAGTTAGCTATCACTTTGCCTTGATTTCCTCTATCTTCAGAGCAGCCTTCCAAAGTGTCTAAGTTGTCGCATCCCACTAAGGCGCTATCTTTACCCCCCTCATCCTCTCCTATGACTGTCCATAGACCAAAACTTATGGCCATGGGGCAGCTCAACCCCTACTATCTCAAAGGAAAAATGTAGAGTCGTGACAATTACTGCACCTCCTTCCATAGAGAATAGGTTAAATGAGCGTCCCCAGGGTCTCTCCGGCATCAAGGGAAGCCCTGAACTTACCATACGGCCAATTGACTCCATGACGTGTATTGATAACCCCTCCAATGACGAATCTGAAGGGTGTAAAGTTTTTGGTCATTATGTCTTAGAGCCCCAGGTGAAGTGGAGGTACATGACATATTATACCAGAAGAGAGTGAATATGGCTAGGATACTACGCAGAACTTATCTTCATCAAGTGCTGAAGGGTCTGGAGGTTGTTGATACTGCCAGTGATGCAGACCAGCTCATTGCCTTGCTATTTGATCCACTCATAGTGTGCATACACTGCAGTCTATCCACAATATATATTCTAAAAACTGCCAAACAACTTGCTTCTACTCTCTCCGTCTATAGGGCCTTACGCTTCCCCCTACCTGGGGTAACATTAACAAATGTAGAGGTTGTTGTCAACATAGTACAAATCATGTTATCCTTGACACCAGATCCCCTATAAACGTTGTGCCATCAATACTTATAAATAAATTAAGTTGGACCTTGACCTCAATTATACCCAATATTTTGGCACTTCTGGTCTAAACAACCCTCGTGCTATTGGGGCCTACTCATCTCTACATATCATATTTTGGAAACCTCTCTTATTGGCAACAGCAGTGGCATTAACCAACAATAACTATGATATGGTCATTGGTACTCAGTTTTTACTCAAGTATGACGCATTATCGACTTAAAGATGGCTATCTCTCCATGCTTAACTACGAGGTTCCCCTGATTTTGGCAAACAATGAGTTGAATAAAAAGGAATACGCTTGCACAGTAAAGTATTTTCCTCCGCCTTATCCCTACACTACACAATGTTGGGGCGGAAGACAAAGATGTTGCCTGAATCATTGAACACACTAGAGGTATCCCATTATATGCATCTGAAGAGTTTTTAATTAAGGCGGGTGAACAACGGGTGACTGACATTAAGATTATCTTGAAAATCCCCCATAAATGTCTATTTCACCTTACCAGCATTTATGGAGTTAGCCCTATAGAGCCCCGAGTATTGTCAGGTGTACTAGACCCAGCCTATCATAGATCTATCAATTTCCTGCTGGGAAATCTCACCAAGAAGGACATAGTCATAAAAAACATTAGAAGATCGTAAGAGGCCAGCTGATTCCCTTTGAGGATATCAATCAAGTCCACTGTATTGGGTCTATGGCAGATATGGGCTTACCCGCTGACCACTCCTTATGTACTTTGCCTACCGCCCATATCTCTGAAGAACAGACCCCAGCTGAACTTGACAAAGTTCATACTCTGCTCAAAGTATATAGCACATTTTCTACAATTCTGATACAGACTATGAACACATAGAGGGTTGGACTCATACCATTGACGTTGGGGACACTCGCCACATCCAATTAAATCCTACCATAAATCCAAAGTAGAAGAGCTACAGATGATGACAGAGCTTAAACAGTAGTTAATTCTGGGTTGTTGGTGACCTTTTAAAGCCTTTGGTCGTCTCCTCTTCTCCTGATAAATAAAAGGGAGGTTCTCAGGTAGTTATGGACTACCGCAAACTAGATAACCTCACCAAGAAGAATAGCTATCCTATCCCATGCATTGAAAACGCCCTAGCTCGACTCTCCAGTTTTATGTTTTTTTTCCTTGGATCTAGTAGCAGTTATTGGTAAATGGACCTTTCAGCCCCAGGATCAGGAGAAACGCTCTTATTTGCAGTGAGGGTATTTTCCAACCTACCCAACTACCACAAGGGTTGTGCAAAGCACCCACAACTTTCTAGCGAGCCATGGACCATATCCAGCAGAACCTGAAGTTAAGTTGCGTAATTTATTATCTTGATGACATTACAGTGTTCTCCAAGATCTTCAAAGAGCATCTTAATCACCTTAAGGAGGTGTCTCAGCACCTACGTGAGTCCAACATTAAGTTAAAACCATCCAAATTCACTTTTATCCAGAGGAGGCTAAATTTCCTTAGAAATGTCATTTCCCAAGAAGGAATCCAACCCTTACAGGAAAAGGTTGAAGCCATATCAAAATGACTCCCCCTAAGAATCTATGGGATATTCAGGTATTTCTGGGCTTGATGGGGTATTACCATCAGTTCATCCCCGAGTTTTCTTAGCTCAGTGAGCCCCATCGTCCGCCTCTTGGAAAAAACATTCCTTTCCATTGGGGTGTTGAAAAAAGGCCACTTTTGAGACCTTGAAGGAAATCTAGCAAAGAAAGCCAATCCTCCGCCACCCTGACTATGACAAGCCTTCATTTTATTCAAGGATGCTTCTGATTACGTCATTGAAGCCATTTTGGCTCAACTGGATGAGCATGGGGTCAATTATCCCGTGTCCTACTTCAGCAAGATTCTCTCAAAAGCTAAACGTGACTACAGCATCACTGAGAAAGAGTACCTTGCTGTCCTGCTCACTGCGAAGTACTTAGCCCCTTTTTATGTAGGACTTCCTTCAAGTGGCTTTTGACCACGCATTCTTAAAGTGGTTTCAGAATTTAAAGGACCCCATGGGATGGTTGGATCACTGGGCTTTGAAGCTCCAGCATAGTGACATAACAATTGAATATTGGGCGGCAACTCGCCATATAAACGTTGATGGGTTGACGCGGTTGCATGCTTTACTTAGACAATAGTGAAGCTGAGAGGTTACATGACCTCCTAATGACTCCTGACGCATGGGATGATGAGGACGAACCTGTATAAAAGATTATAGCTTGGCACTCTTGCAATACCAAGGTGGAAAGTGGGAAGTTATACAAGAAAGTAGGGGTAAACTGGTTACTCTATCTCCAGCCATAAGAGCAAGTACCAGTGATCCTGGTGTCTCACACTATCCTGTGGCATGGCGGAGTAAGAAAATCTACAAGTGTATTAAAGAACGTTACTATTGGGAGGGCATCATGGAGACCTGAACTGAAGTCCTGGATGCCTTCCTGACTTGTAAAAAGCAGTCCAGCTTCAAGACCAAGTATAATATTAACTTACTACCCCTAAACAGCCTTTCCATAGAATAAGTCTCGATGTGGTTGGCCCTCTAGTCCAGACTACTAGGGAAAATAAATATAACTTGGCTGGAATTGACCATTTTACCAAATGGGTTGAAGCTGTTGCTCTTCCCTTTTAGACTTCAAAAGCCACTGCTACCTTCTTACATTAATATATCTTTATTTGGCATGGTTGTCTTCAGGTCCTCCTTTGTGACAATAAGAAAAACTTCACCTCCTGAGTGGTAAAGCTTCTCGCCACCTCCATGGAAACACAACAATTTTTCATCGCCACTTATAACCCTTCTAGTAATGGTACTGTATAAAAAGTCAATGGAACCTGGTCTTCATACTATGAAAGATAAACAATTCATACCCTCTTCACTGAGATCTGCAATTACTTAGTGCCCTCATGTCTTAATGTATTAGTGGCCACCGGATCCTCAAAATGTCTTCTTTCTGAGTGCTGTATGGTCAGGAAACTGGAATGCCAGCCTTGTTAGCCAAGGATATCTTCTCTGCTAGGTTTTTACCCTGAGTAAGCCTTGAAAAGTTGGCCCAGAATCTTATTCAGTTACAAGCAGAGGGTATGACCAATATTGAAAAGACTGTCACAAAAGAGGGCCAAGCAGCTAATGATCTCTGGTCCCCACTGCCTTTCTTCCAAGTATCCGACTTGGTACTGTATTACCACAACTGAATCACTCCTAGAAATGAAAAGCTTGGGTATATCTGAGAAGGACCTTTTCTAGTCACGTATAATTGAGTGAATGAGTACTTTATCAAATCCCTTGCTTCTTACGTTACTATCAACCAGGTATATGACCAGTTCCTGCGCCCATATTCTCCCCTAATACCCTTGAAGTGGGTAATGTCAGGCAATTTGTAAGTCTGATACTGTGAAAAGAGTGTTTTGGTGTTAGATATAGATAATCTTGGCCAAAAAACCCTGGCTTTTTTGTAGAACCCCTCAAATTAGGTAATCCTTTTACTCATTCTCCTTGGCCAAAATTCTTAATTGTTGGTGTCAGGTTGTGTTGACCCTGCGGCGGAATCAGACAAGTCATTCTGAGGCCCTGCCATCCAATTGGCTAAAATACATTAAATATTTGCCCACGGATCTATCTTCCCTACTATCGACCCACCATCTGATTTGCGTTAAAGTGAGGCGAATCTTGAGTGATTATATAGATTAAAAGTTAATATCTCCGAATTAAGCAACTCCCACTTATAGATTTCTCATACTTTTCACTTCAAGCCTTGGACTGCTTTAAATATTAAGCAGTGAGATATTAATGGGGTTCTGCTCTTTTACCCCCAAGTTCAACTTATTAAAATATATAAAAAACTACCTTTTTTAGTATTATAAGAAAGTTTCATATTTAAAAATTAAGTGATAAAAAAATTCCTAAATCCTATATTCAAGCAGTTGAGATCTTTACTTTTCCTGTGGAAAATTTGTTTAAATTCAAATGTAAATAGCACCAGCGAGCATAGAAAAGCCAGAATTCCAACACCTTCCAAACTAGAAAATACTGCACCAAGTGAAGTGATTGGTGTGACGCCAGAATAGCCACCACCTCCGCCTCTGCTGAGTCTTTAATCATAACAGGTTCAGGCTAAGTGGGCTGCATGCCTTTAAATGGTGACAACTGGGAAGCATGGAAGAAGAGATGCTGCTTCCAATAGGCGGGAAGAGATACACCAAAAGGCCCCATTGCCCATATCCTCCTCATCCAGGTGAGGGCCCAAGTGCTTGCTCATAATTCCGCAAGAGAATCTTCATATGCAAGCGGCATGTATTAAGCATGCCCAATGAACCCACCTTTATCTCATGGGAAGGCAGCGTTTACAATTTTTGACCATTTGTAATTACTTATCGCTTTTGTCAGATGTTCCCAGACCAGGGAATGAGTATCCCAGATCTGCTGAAGATGTTCTCCAGTGGCAGGTACCTCAGGGTTAAGGGAAGAACTCACAGGGAATAAGGGATTATACTACAGAGTGACTTCATATGGGAAACCTGCTTAAAAAATGGGAGGCATAGTTGTATGAAAACTGCACCAAGAGAAGGTAAGTGGCCCAGGTATCCTGTGCAGCAGAGGCATAACAACGGAGGTAGTGCTCAAGAATATTATTGACCCTCTCAGTTTGAACATCCAACTGATGGTGGTACGCTGTGGAACGGCACATCTTGAATTTCAAATAACTAACAACGCATCCAAAAAATAGGTGATAAACTGAGGACCCCAGTCAATTACCAACTCCTGGGGTAAGCTGAACATAGAGAAAACGTGGCAAATAAAGAGCTGTGCTGTTTATCAGAGGTTAAGGCTGACATACATGTAATAAAAAGCAAAAATTATATAAAGTGGTCCATTATTACCATAACCACCGTGAATCCATTGGAACTTAAGGAGCAACAATGAAGTTAATGGATACAGAGGTCCATGGACCTTGTGCCTACTGCAGGGGATGGAAGAGACCATTCCTACCTGATCCATAAGACTTTACGTGCTTTTAAGTCATACAACTGATAATTTAAACTGGCAGATCCTTGGAAACACCTGGCCAGTTGAACTTCCATCTAATCAAATTGAGATACTTAAAAATTTTCCCTGGGTGACCCACTGCTGGAGAGATCATTATGCGCGGTGATTACTCGATCCTGGAGATGGGGGCAACCCATACATTTACCATTAAAAAAGCTTCTCCTCTCTCCAATTAATAAGGGTATTCTTGTGACCTGGCGAATCCAACTGATCAAGCTTCTCAAGCCCCTCCAAGCAGGTGGCCTGACCCGCCAGTACTCAATACACCAACAGCGCGTCTGGTGCCCAGTACACCTTAGAAATTGCAGGAAGTGCATAATGAGAATCTGAGTTGGAAGAATAACCGTTGTTGACTTCTGTGTTTCCTCCTCCATTGAACTCAAAGGAAGTTTTACTCAACATATTAAGGGAGTAATTAATGCCTTTTTTGAACTTGTATTTGAAATAAAATGTGCACAGGTCCTGAAACGTTTGATCCTGACCGTGCACCAATTTATGGGGGTTTCTAAGTACATCAGGGCATAGTGATTTATCTGGACCACCGCGTCATGCCATGCGCCTTGTAGAAGGTACCGCCAGTGAGTAATGGACTATGATACAGTGGTGAGCTCTAGTCATATATGGCCCAGAATTGTTCTGAGGTGGTGAACTTAAGTGAGAAATAAGCGATGGGAATTTCCACCTTAGCATTCTCCTGAAGCAGAACAGACCCCACCATGGCTGCTGAGGCATCACAAGCGATTTATGAAAGACCATAATGAATCGTCATGCTTGAGGACTGGAAGTCCCACAAATACCTCCTTAATTACATTGAATGAATGTTGGTAATATGCTGTCAATGTAAACGGAAATTTCCTTCCTGTCAGGGATGAAGAGGCACTGTCAACTGGGTGAATCACAGGCAAGAACTCTAAAAAATTAATTTGTCCCCAGGAAACTATGCAGCTGCTTCTGGGTGATGGGCGTAGGACAGGAAAAACTTGCCTCGAGTTTTCTGGGAGGGATTAGTATAACCATCCTACAGGACAAGATTACCCAAGAAGGTATCCTCTACTTTGAAAAACTCACACTTTGAGACTTTAAAAAAACAGCCTTCTTCAGTGCTGTCATGGAACTGGCTAATAAAGTTGAGATTAGCCTGCCAGTCAGTGTGAGTAAAAACATAACACAAAACAGAATGCCAGAGGAATAGCCATCCATATGACTTGATTTCTTACAGGGAGGAAAATAATTGAAAATGGTGACTAACGTTAACCGTTACTAGCATACCCACTTTTAACCGCGCCATTGCAAAAGTGGTGGCCACGGATTACGCTGCAGTTGTTTCATTAGGCCCCACAGGGATCCCAAGATCCACTCTGTCGACATGAGTTTCTGAAAGTGCAGAAAGGTCACAAAACTTTATCCACCGGGGAAAAGTATCTTTAAAAGCAAGGTCACATCCTAAAGCCATATGGCATCCATAATGGGGACAACCCCAGTAAGCCACTATAATGGTATCCTCACTTGAGTAGGGAAGACAGCAGCATTGTAAATGTGGATATTATGGCCCAGTCATTGAGTAGATTTGGAAACATGGCACCTATCATGCAGCAGCTATCATATAGAGAGTGTAATTTATTATGGGAAAATCTGTGAGGAAATGTTTTATTTAACCAAAAAGTAAAAGATCGACTGACAAACATACCTGATGGGGACTGTAATTCTGGGGCTTGAGCGCTTCCGCTTTTTGGACTGGGGGTGTTCCCTTTCCCATCTAATAAAAGGCCAAGAAGGCCAGCGGCTCCCTCTTCTCCCAGGGTGACCTTGTTCATGTGGTGGACGAGCGGTTGGTTATGGCGTACCATTTGAGGATTCTGCCCCCACCCCAGTTCTTACATCTGAAGAATTTATGTGGCAAATTAAGGGAATCTGTAGCAATTTGACAATGAATTGGCATCCACATGGGTCAAAGGGGCCAAAATTTAATTAACAGCAGCGAATCTTTAGCTTTAATAGTCAACAATTGAAAAACATTGGTAACTAAGTGCACCAGTTGTGTACCTCTTTTGGAAAAGTGGTAAATGTCAAAAATTTAGTAATTTTCGCCAATGGCATTAGGCCATCATCAAATGTTTCCACCAGTTTAGAATCCCCCTGAAAATATTGGGAATGAGGCCTGATGGGCGCATACCTTCAATGAAAAGAGCTTCCAAGATCAAATCTTCAGTGGAACTCATTGATGATATCATGGCTTCATCAAAAGTTGCTGACAGTTTGGAACCTTTCCCAAAAATATAAGAATCCCTTTCCAATGAATTCGGCTTGGTCAAACGGACGCCAAATCAACCAGGAGTGGGCATGTTGGGTTCCCCAAACCCATTCCCAACCTCTTGGGACTTCCCCTATGTGGAGTGGCCTTGGGAGGTTCCTGTCACCTGTCAGGCAATATGCCATCATACTAATTATCATAACCATGGCAAATCCACAAATCAGGCTTCCATAGATGAAATGACAGTGACTTGGCCCACGCCAACAATTTAGAAGTCAGTTCAAACTAGTTCATCTCTTTTTCCCTTGCCCAAAATTTGCTGGAGTTAGGAGAATATTGAGGGCCCCAATTCTGAGCTTCCTAAGCTATCCCCCAAATCAATCTTCTATTTAAGCAGTCATAACACTCTAAGAAAATTGACAGTTAATTTTCTATACTTAAATTCAATAAAAATATGCACCCCAAATCTAATTTTTTTCTATGCCAAGTTTCAAACCTCCCATCCCAATATCACTTCTTCTAGCACCTAAACCTACGGTCCCTGGGGCTGTGACAACCTGGTTCATTGCCAGTTTCTAATTCACAATTATGGCCTATTGGCGCTCGCAGGTGAATTCTCTCACAGCTCAATTTAACGTCATTCAAGCAGCAGCGCCTTTGGCATTTGGGCTTGCCTTTTGGGTGTTTGTGCATCCAGACTGGCAGGCCAGCCTAAATTATATCTGCCACTATCATGACAAAATCAACCGTCCATTGCTTCCACCCATTTCCGCTCTCCTCATTGAGATGGGTGAAGCAGGGGTTACCACCTCCATATGAATGATCAATTGGTACCCTGCCTTCTGTTGTTTGTCTGGATAATTACTGATTTTTTAATCAACTCCTGGATGGCTTTAGAAAGATTTCTTCATGGTCAAATTGCTTCAGTGGCCTCTACTTTCCCTTGGTCCGCCCTCAAAGCGGAGACTTCATGATTGGTTTTTCCAACTTGGCCTTGAGTTTATATCCTGACGTTGAATCAGTATTGGTATTGGTTTAAGGTTCTGACGCCACCCTGCGGCCAAGTTGGGTTGCTCCAGCTCACCTGTCTACACATCAATGGAAGTCCAGCCTAAAGAGAACGGGATGCAATCCCTTGTTCATCCTAATTTTGCCCTATAAAGGAACTGGCTCTTTTCCCCAATTTGGTTACAATCTCTTCTGTGTCAGAGGGAATGACCACATCTGCCAATAAATAAATTACGCTTCTTTCTATTACCAATGAAAATCCGTATCAGGGCACACCAGGTGTCCTTTGAGGCATTGGTCAACGTTGGAGCAGGGGGCAAATTCATAAGTTTGGAGTTGGCCCAGAATTTGGATCTTGACTTGAACCTGGGGCCAGCAGTGTTGGTCGCCTTGTCAGCCTCCCAGCCATCCTATAAAGTGCGTCGCCCAGTACCATTTTTAGTTCACTAGTTTAGTTTTTGCAATTGCTTCTTAGTGATGCCTAACCTCATGTTCCCAGTGATTTTGGGTGGTGGTTGGTGGCGTCAGCATCATGTGAGAATCCACTTGGAATCTAACACTGTCATTCTCCAACGGTCATGTGGAGGGCAAATTCCCTTTAGTGGATACCCTTACCAAGGCTCAAAATTGTGGATCAATTACATCCCTCATATCTCCTGTAAGCCTTTTGCTGGATTTTCCTACTGTGTTGATGGTCTATCAGAGCATTTTTGACTCTGACAAAGCTAATCGCCTCCCCCACATGGGGACTTTGATTTGAGTTTTCAGGCAATGGTGGAGGTGGTGAACATAAATTGTCCACTGTACCCACATACAGCATAGGAGGAGACTGCCCTCAGAGCATTGTTGGATGACATGCTCAAGAAGGGTTGGTTGTTCACGAAAACCTCCCCAGTTACCTCTCCCATTGTCTTTTTCAAGAAGGACAATGGTTCCCTTTGTCCCTTCGTGGATTATGAACACCTCAACAATATCACAGTTCATAATTTTACCCACTGCCATTTTAACAGATGATTGGCTAAGCATTTGCAAAGTTTTGGGTGTTCTCAAAACTGATCTGGTCAACGTCTTTGATCAAATTTGAGTGAAGGAAGGTCAGGAATATCTTATTGCTATCCTGACAAGAAGAGGCATATTTCAAGTTTGAGTAATGCCCTTTGGGATGAAGAATGCGCCCACAACATTTCAGAGAATGATCAATAGCTTGCTAGGAGATCTCAGATTTTTCTGTGCAGTTGCATATATTGCTGACATCTTGTTACATTCTCCCTCTTGAACAACATTCAAAGGACCTGGAGTCGGTATTGGCTGTCCTGCGTAAGGCTTGCTTGTTTGTCAAGCCGTCAAAATGTGAATTTTATTGTGAAGAAGTCATCTTTTTGGGAAAGATTGTCTTGAAAGATGGGTATGTCATTCCACCCAGCAAACTGGATGCCATCCGCAAGTGGCCAACTCCAACGGTCCAGAAGCAATTAAGAAGCTTCTTGGGCACCATTATATTACTATAAAATTCTCTCCCACACTATCTCAGTTGGCCACACCTCTGCATCCACTCACAGGCAAAAATGTACCTTTCTTATGGACGCCTGAGTGCCAACAATCATTAATATAATCAAGGAGGTGTTCTTGTCACCCCCATCCTCAAGCATGTGTATCCTTCCAAACCCTATCTTGTAGCATGTAATGCATCTTCTGCTGTGGTAGGGGATGTCTTGCTCCATGAGCATGATGGGTTGGAACATCCGGTTGCTTATTTTTCCCACAAGTTTTTTCCCACTGAGCAATCATGAGCCATATAAGACAAGTAGTTAGCAGCCGTGGCGTGGGCCTTGACCCACTGGCGTTATCTCTTACAGGGTGCTCAGCACAAGTTGACTGTGCAGACCGACCATCAAGCTCTCTTATGCTTCTGCAAACCACAGAAGTTGGCACACCGGCATGCCTGGATTTAACAGAATTTCGTGTAGCTTTAACTTCAAAAATGAGTTTGTGAAGAGAGCATCAAATATTCTCCTCATTTTCTAAGTCACATTCCTACCCTTTGTCCAGCTGACTCAGATGAGGCAGAACTCGTCACAGTCATTCCCCCAACTCAAACCTTAGCTATTATACTACCCGTGGTTTTGGTAGCAGACCTAGCTCCAGATGCACCCTTGATTTTGTGGGTCTTAGAAGCACAAATGGCATTGTGTGGAAGGGTTGGATCTTTTGAAAGCGGTTGTCCCACCCAACTTCAAACCATTCCATGTACTCTCTGGCTGTGGTCCTCATCTAGTTTTGGTCATGAGTGTGTGGGTTACTCCTCTCCTCTGAGCTGACGTCATTCAGGCTCATCACAATCCCCCTGCAGTTTGTCATCCAGAGAACAAGAAGTGTATCAATTTGGTCAAGCGTACCTATAATTGCCAGGGCTTGACAAAGGATGTTCCATCCTGGATTGCAGACTTCATGACTTGCGTGCAGGCCAAACCAGATTGGTTGGGAAGGAATGGACTCCTACACCCCTTGCACGGGCAGAGGGCCCATGGACATTGGTGTCCTTGGACTTTATTGTTGAGCTACCTAGCCCCATGGGGTTCACAGCAGTTATGGTGGTAGTAGACCGTTTTAAAAAATTCTCCTTGTTTATCCTATGCTCCTCCTCCATTACTTCTGAAGAGACTGCCCGCCTATTCCTGCGCCATGTGTTTTTGATGTTTGGTATCTCACAGAAAATTGTCAGCGACCATGGGCCCCATTTATAGTGCAGTTTGGGATGAGCTATTATCAATCTTAAATATTACGCCCTGTTGCTCCACCGTGTACCATCCACAATGTTGGGATTTCACCAAATTCTCTTGTTTCCAAATATTCTACCTCACCGATTCTCTGGCAATATAATAAGAGGAGCCTAATTTATCTAAATTTATCAAAGTTATTAAGAATGATCAGTTTTGCCCTATCAGGGGATAGAAGATTTGATTGATCAGTGCTTAATTAGCTTGGATAGATCCTGAACCCTTTCAAAACCTATAAATATTCAATCTTTATGATAATAAAAATTGGGTCAATTTATAACCTGTATTTAATTTATTTATCACTTTTTTGGATAATCCACCTAAGTAACTTCAAGAGAAAACCTGCAAATTTGGAAGTGTAACTAAAAACTTACAGAGTGGTGCTCACTACAGGGTACTCTGAGTTATGCACCAGTGACAACGTCAATAACTACCATGGATCCTCATTTTTCGCCTGAAGAAGCTCAAGACCATGAGCAAGGCAGTATATTACAATGGGTCTGTTCAACTAGAATTGAAATTCCAAGAGTACCCTCCACGTTAGAATTCTGTGCCAACTTGGAGCTTTGCAGTCCTAACTTAAGCTTTTTCACAAACTTTCAAATACAGCCCTAGGATTTACAAAATATTATCAATCAAATGCTTGAGGGGGCCCTAATTCCTGGAATCTGTTCCACTCAATCTTGATCTAATGCCATACCATCTATCTTGCAGGAAGTATTGCAAACCTCCCAAATGCCAGAAATTGGCACTAAGTAATATTTGCACCAGCTTGTACACCCTACCTTATAACATTTATTAGCAGTAGTGGAAATGTATTATCAAATGATGTTTAAATTACTAGATGGACTCCAGTTCTTGCATAATTATGTTACTGAGCTTTTCAAGTTTGCCTCTGAGTTTAGCAGAGATAATCGTAAAGCCATCATTAATAATTGGACCCTTATCAATGAACTACATCAACAGTTGATTCAGCTTGACCACGGGATGTCCAGTTTTGCTGATTTACAGTTCCTGAAGCGAGTCCAGGAAATTCAGAGAGAATGGAGAGAGGGTATTTCCCAACTCTCTGAGCGTAGTCACTCAATGAATGAGGAAATCAAAAACTGTCTCTTCCAATTGGAGCAATTTTATTCCAGAATTAAATTCTGAGTCAACGAAGTAGAGAAAACATCTGGAAATATGGGTCCTCCTGGGGTTGAAGGACCACGTAGACCTCCTGGCACTGATGGGCCTCATGGACCCCCAGGGGTTGAAGGGCCCCGCGGACTGCCAGGTGCAGATGGACCTCAGAGACCCCCAGGTGCTGATGGGCATTCAGGATCCCTTCAACAAATTGACTCTATATTGAGTATGATGGAGCGCTTATGTGAGCAATTATATAAAGTGACAATGGTGTCACAGATTTGGCTAATGAGAACTAGACTGGGCTCCTAGTCAGGGTATGCAAGCACCCAGTGGAGGACCTAGAATGCCAAAGGTATAGCAGTCCGAGTGACTAGTAAGAGTGGGGCTTTATGGGAGACATTAGGAAAGTAAAAGTTTAGTAATGTACTGAAGGCCCCCAAGGCAAACCAGATGGTTGCATTGGGGGCAACTGCGAGTCTTGTGGGGGCAACCCCCAAGGGTGGGAGAGGCAGGGAGCATGATGACTCCTCCAGGCTTTGCAGTTGCTGGCCTTTGGATTCAAGTAGGGGGCTTGAGAACCAGAGGGGGATAGCACAGAGGCTGCCTCATGGTTGGAAGTGATAGCAGAGGTAGAGTATGACCCACAAGAGGTTGAGACCAAGCTTCCCCTGGAGGGGGCGCTCCAGGTCCCACAGGTGGGCTAGGCCATTGGTGGCTGAGTGTCATGGAAATGGCAGAAGAAGTTTAGACCAGCCTGCCAGTCAGGATGCTTGAGCACCCAAAAGGCAAGCCAGAATTCCAGGGGCATTGCCGACCGTGTGACTTGATATGGAGCTGAGAAGTGTGATACAACACAGTGTTAGCATAACAGCAAGGTAAGGATTACTCGCTGGATCCAATTGGCAACAGAGGGAGCCATGGTGACCAAAAGAATTGGTAATGTCCACCCAAAATGCGGGGTGATGGACCACCAGAGAAATGCCATCAGGGATGCAGTATAAGGGGAAAAATAACAGATAAAAATTTATTTTGGTAAAATTTTATTGGGAAAGGAAAGTAAGAAAATTGACCAACAATCTTCTCAGTGCCTTACAACTGATTCAATAGTGGTTGATTGGTGAAAGCGTGGTCGG
Organism: Massospora cicadina; assembly: GCA_022478985.1. Classification (NCBI taxonomy): domain Eukaryota; kingdom Fungi; phylum Entomophthoromycota; class Entomophthoromycetes; order Entomophthorales; family Entomophthoraceae; genus Massospora; species Massospora cicadina. Next base: position 25,695 of record JAKSZP010012594.1, read on the forward strand.
GATCCACAAATTTGGCCTAACTGGCAAATTGGATGGTAGAGGGGGGTTTATTCTTTTAAACCTCATCGCAAAATTTGGCGGTGGGCCGAGTCTCTGTCAGTTTGACCTCAAATGTCTGAACCAGGGGTCAATTATGTTTCTGATGGTTAGCATGATGGCGTTTAGCCCAATGAGTGACAGGAATCCCCCAAGGCCATCCAATATAGGGATGGGACCATTTTGTTAGGAACGGGTTTGGGATGGCCAACCTGCCTGTGCTCGGTCAATTAACCATTCATTCAGTTGATAGAGGCTCATTGGGCGCATCACCCAACTTACTATCAGAGGGTTTCAAACTCTCATTGATGGTGCCCGATATTTGTTCTGCTGATTTTGGGGTCAAATTGGAACTGTCAGGCAATCTGGCTGATGTTTCATTATTCATGCTTTTACAGCCATTTGAATTTTGGCCATCAGTTTAATTGCCGCCCAAATTAGATCTGACCAATTTCAGTTTGATAATCTCAGCACAGATTTCACTGATTCCCCGCAACAGTTCTGCTGAGGTGAGTGAGGAAATCGGGGGTGGGATCTGAAGTGGGCAAGCTGTCACCCATCGCTCATCAACTATGTGGGTGAGATTGCCCTGGGTGATGAGGGGTGCCACCATCCTCTTCGGTGTTTTCTTACTTGGGAATGAAAAGATAGCTCGATCAAGGGCCAAAGGACACTCCCCGAGACTTACATTATCCTTTCCTTTTCCCAAAGGGATGTCCCCCCCACCAGGAAACTGCACCAGAGCCACATTCTTATGCGCTTGGGTAACTTGATAGCCATAATTGTCACAGCCTTCTGCAGTGGGTGGGGAGCCTTGGAGTGGGATGTGTGGAAAGCGGCAACCAGGTCCATACAATTCGCACAATTGCATGCCTTGACCCAACTGTTTTCATAAGCTGGATATCCTTTCCAGGCCACAAGGTATTGGACTGATCATCGCAACTTCTGAGATTCCAGGATGGCCTCCACTTCGGCCTCCTCCTCGTTGTTGATGACAATTGGTTCTGGGTCCATGGGAATCATACCCTTGAAGGGCGACAGCTGGGATACATGGAAAACTGAGTGTTGTTTCCAATGCATGGGAAGCTTCAATCAAAACGCCCCATTACCCAATACCTCCTCCACTAAGTGGGGACCTGAACGCTTTCTGGCGAATTTGCAGGAAGGGGTTTGGATTCGCAAATGGTGGGTATTGAGCATGACATAAGAACCCACCATAAAGTCATAACCTGGAAGGCGCTTACGATCCACGAATCACTTATAGTTGTCAATGGCTTTAGTAAGGTGTTCCTGCACTAAAGCTTGGGTCAATCGAATATGGCCAGCATGATCCGCGGCAGCTTGCACCTCTGGTCACAAGCATGTCCCGACTGAGAATGATGGGTTATAACCCAACGTTGCTTCATATGGTGAGAAACCTGTGGAAGTGTGAGTCTCATTATTATATGCAAATTGGGCAAGAGGCAGGTCATTGGCCCAGGTATCTTGCGCTGCTACCGCATAACAACGCAGGTACTGTTTGAGAACTTGGTTAACCCTCTCGGTCTGGCCGTCAGACTGGGGATGATAAGCCATGGATTGACAGGAGGTTATCTTAAGGATTGACAAGAGTTCACTCTAAAACTGGGCGGTAAACTGGGTACCCCTGTCACTAACGATTTCCTGGGGAAGGCTGAACATTGAAAACACATGGCAAATGAATAGATGCGCCATTTCTTCTGATGTAATCGCAGAAGTACAAGGAATGAACAGGGAAAATTTGGTAAAGCAATCTACCACCACCATTACTGCTGTGAAACCATTGGAGCAGGGAGGTTCGACAATGAAATCCATGAACAACGAGGTCCATGGACCTTCCACTTGTTGTAAAGGGTGCAGGAGGCCATTTTTTCCCATCCAATCTGACTTGGCCCTAGCACAAGTAACACAATCGGTGATCCAAGTCAGAACCTCTTTGGTCAGTCCTGCCCAATTAAAGGTTTGCTTAATCAGGTCGATGCATTTCTTGTTACTGGGGTTTCTGACTGTGGGGGGATCATGGTGTGCGCGGAATACGTTCAGGCGGAAGGAGGGAGGTACCCAAACATGAGAATGAAAGTAGATGAGACCTTCATTTAAAGAATATAGGGAGTGTTTGGGGCTCGAGTGAGTCAAGTGTTCAATCAACTCCACGCCCTCAGGACAGGCCGTTTGACTGGCTAGCACCTGGGCCAATAATGGATCATTGGGCGACAACGCGGCAGAGGAAACAATGGAGGGAGCGATCAATAGGATTTGAGCAGCAGGGATCATGGTAACGAGATCCTCTTCCTCAGGCTCTGAGGGGCAGTGAGTGGGACTACAGCTTAGGAAATTGGGAAGGAGATTTAGCGCACCCTTGATGAATTCATATTTGAAGTTAAAGCTGCACAGGTCCTGATAGGTTTGGGCTTGCCGGTGTGCCAATTTTTGGGGTTTGTGAAAATACAAATGAGCTTGGTGATCAGTGCGAACTGTTAACTCATGACAAGCACCTTGCAACAGGTACCGCCAATGAGTTAATGCCCATGCAACAGCGGCCAGTTCCTTGTCATAGATGGCCCAGGACTGCTCTGTAGCGGTGAATTTTTGGGAGAAATAAGCGACCGGATGTTTGAGACCATCGTGGTCCTGAAGCAGCACCGCGCCCACAGCTACCGATGAAGCATCACATGTGAAGATATACGGTTTGGTGGGATTGGCATGTTTCAAAATGGGAGGAGACATGAACACTTCTTTAATCAATTTGAACGCCTGTTGACATTTGGGGGTCTAACAAAACGGTACATTTTTCCCTGTGAGAGGGTGGAGCAGGGCGGCCAACTGGGAAAGTGCAGGGGAAAATTTTTTTAGGAAAATGATAGTTCCCAAGAAACTTCGAAGCTGCTTCTGTGTGGTTGGGGTTGGCCATTCTCAGATTGCATCTAATTTGTTGGGGGGGATGGCAACCCCTTCTTTAAGCACCAAGTTTCTGAGAAATGTGACCTCTTCCTTGTAAAACTCGCATTTGGAAGCTTTGAGGAACAGGCCTGCTTTATGCAAAGCAACCACCGCTGCTTCTAAGTTGATAGCGTGTTGCTTGGGAGTTGGGGAATGGACTAGGATATTATTGATATAAGAAATAGTGCAGGAAAACTGGAGATCCCCTAACGCATTGTTGATCATTTGTTGAAATGTAGCAGGAGCATTTTTCAGCCCAAAGGGCATTACGCGAAATTGAAATTTGCTTCGCCTTGTTTGTATTGCAGTCAGCTATTCTTGTCCTTCCATTACTTGAATCTGATTGAAAGCGTTCACCAGGTCAAGTTTTGAGAACACTCAGGATTTGGCAAATGCCTGACTGATTGTCTGCTCCAGGGGCAATGGGTAGGGGTCTGTAACTGTGATTTTATTCAGGTGACCGTAATCTATGCAAGGGCGGAGCGATCCATCTGATTTTCTTGCAAAGATGAAAGGTGAAATGACGGGGGATGTTTCTTTGAACAGCCAGCCTTTTTTCAACATATCATCCAACCAGGTATTGAGAGCAGCCTCTTCCTCCGCTGTGTGAGGATACAACGGACAGTTGATGTTCACCAATTCCACGGTTGTCCAAAATCCACAATCATACCTTGTATGTTTCAGCAGATGATCCGCTTTTTCCATGTCAAAAATTCTGTGATATGGCATTAAATTTTCGGGAAACTCAGCCAGAATGCCCGCGGAAGTGACTAGGGTGGTGATAGAGCCAGTTCCTTGGATTTTTTGAGGGTGTCGATCAAAGGGAACTTTCCCTCTGAATCATCATTGGTAAACAACAATGTATTAGACTCTAAGTGAATCTTCACATGTTGTTGATGCCACCATCCCACACCCAAGATCACTGGGAATACCAGGTTTGGCATGGCCAAAAACTGATTGCAGAAGTTATATTGGTGGATTAAGAAGTGTAACGGATGGCAAACGTTATACAAAGACTGGTAAGCATAAGAGGCCACCATTACTGAGGCGCCCACATCCAATTCCAATTTTAACTGTTGTGCCAACTCGATGCTCATTAAGTTCCCTGCTGCTCTGGTATCCACCAGAGCTTCGAAGGATACATGATGAGGACCAATACTGATTCTCATAGGGACAAGAAAGTAAGCGCAATTCTGTTTATTTGGAGATTCAAAATACTTGGGAATGACTGAAGATATAGCGTGTATGTTGAACCCAGGGTCAGGGTTTTTAGCTGGGGTGAAAATTGAGAGTACCAGCGCGGGAGAAATCATTTCTTCCGTCTGGTTTTGAACAGAGTCATTCATAGTTTAGAGGGTAACCACTGCGGTGCCCAATTTGAGAATCAAGGCAGAAATGGCTGGAAGTAATGGTTGGTCAATTATGTCATGGAAACGGCAGAAGAATTTTAGACTAGCCTGCCAGTCAGGATGCTTGAGCACCCAAAAGGCAAGCTTTAAATGCCAGGGGCATTGCAAACCGTGTGACTTGATATGGAGCTGAGAAGTGTGATACAACACAGTGTTAGCATAACAGCAAGGTAAGGATTACTCGCTGGATCCAATTGACAACAGAGGGAGCCATGGTGACCAAAAGAATTGGTAATGTCCACCCAATATGCGGGGTGATGGACCACTAGAGAAATGCCATCAGGGATGCAGTATAAGGGGAAAAATAACAGATAAAAATTTATTTTGGTAAAATTTTATTGGGAAAGGAAAGTAAGAAAATCAACCAACAATCTTCTCAGTGCCTTGCAACTGATGAAATAGTGGTTGATTGGTGAAAGCGTGGTCAGGATCCACAAATTTGGCCTAACCAGCAAATTGGATGGTAGAGGGGGGGTTTATTCTTTGGGAACTGTCACCGCAAAATTTGGTGGTGGGCTGAGTCTCTGTCAGTTCAACCTCAAATGTCTGGACCAGGGGTCAATTATGTTTCCAACAGTTAGCATGATGGCGTTTGGCCCGACAAGCGATGGGAATCCCCCAAGGCCATCCAATATAGGGATGGGACCATTTGGTTGGGAACAGGTTTGGGATGGCCAAACTGCCCGTTCTCAGTTGATTAACCATTCATTTGGTTGATAGAGGCCCATCGAGCGCATCACCCAAATTACTATCAGAGGGTTTTTAACTCTCGTTGATGGCACCCGTTATTTGTTCTGCTGATTTTGGGGTCAAATCAGAACTGTCGGGTGATCCAGCTGATGTTTCATTCTTCATGCTTTTGCAGCCATTCAAATTTCAGCCATCAGCCCAATTGCCACCCAAATTAGATCTGACTGATATCAGTTTGATGATCTCAGCACAGATTTCACTGATTCCCCGCAACAGTTCTGCTGAGGTGAGTGAGGAAATTGGGGATGGGATCCAAAGCTGGCAAGCTGTCACCCATCGCTTGTCAACTATGTGGGCGAGATTGCCCTGGGTAATGAGGGGTACCGCCATCCTCTTTGGTGTTTTCTTACTTGGGAATGGAAAGATAGCTTGATCGAGGGCCAAAGGACACTCCCTGAGACTTACACTGAGGTGGTTATGGATGCCAAGTCCATGAGTGGCGTGGAAAGGGCGCTTGGGTGCTGCTCTAATCAGGGAGAAGTTTCAGAGGACTCAGCAACTAAATGGATGGAAGGGTTTCTGTTAAATGGATGCACAGTAATGAACAAAACAGCAGTTCATCATCAGGGTGAGGCGGATTATCACATTTATGATCTGCTGCCACATGGCGGGGTTGAGTGATCAGATAACCCAGTCATCAAACATCAGCAGGAGAACTTGGGTGATGGCGCACTTTTTCAGATCAATTGGCTGAATTTTTAGAAAAACAATAAGGCAGATGGAGGCTGTGGCAAGCTAAATGGGAAATTCGAATTTTATTAAGTGAAAGATAAGAGAATTAACTGACAACTGCCCCCTGGCAGGGCAGTTGCCTTAAGAACTGAGCAAAATGCATGGGGGAGGCATCATATGATTGGTCATTCAGGGTTTGGCGATTGGATTTGGTTGGCTGGCTCGGAGGGGGGTAGGGTGATGCTTCAGATTTTGGCAAAAGTCAAGAAAACTTTTACAAATTACTCTGGATTCTTGGGGTTAAACCAAGTCAATACTACCAATCCAGGTCCTGGTCATCTGAGTTAGCCTGTTCGCATGGTTTGGGTGTTCCAGATTTGTCCCAAGAGGCAGGGGCCCTTGGATCGGATTGTTTGCGACTCAGACTAAACCCTCAATTAGACTAATTGTGCGATCTGAACTCCCTGAATCCATTTCAGAGCATTGGGGCAGATGGTCCAAGTTGTTTGGGACCTTATTCGAGATCTGACCCATACCCTGATCTGATTTCTGGTGCAGGCCAGTCCAGACCATCTCCCCCAGACTGGAATTTGCAGACCAGGCTCCAATTTTGGGAAATGCTTTTTCCCTAAAATCTGACATAGTTTGCCTGGGGATTGGGTGGTCCCAGGGGCCTATCTATGCCCCCTTGTGTGTGCAATCTCCCTGCAGACTCCTTCTATCAAACTTACCAGGGTTGAGGAGGGGGAAACAGTGGGAATGGGGTATTTTTGGGTGGGAGGGCAGTCACCCAGCGCTCATCTATCACATGAGCTAGGTTACTCAGCTGTGACAGAGGGTCCCCTGGAGCCTTGTGACCCCTTTTCATCCGGAAGGGGTGTTGATCCCTATCCAGTTGCAAGGGCTGGTCCCCAGGACTTACAAATGGAGTGTAACTTAACTTCTGATAGGGTACCTATTGACCCCCTCTTGTCACTTCAGTCCTTATCTGACGAACTGAACAATCTGGATATATGGCCAAAGGATACTGACATCCTGTTACAAGCTTACAAATCAAAAAGGAGATGCTTTAAACGAAGATTGAAACTTTGGAAATTAAGTACAATGCACAGCAGGAGCAAAATTATGAACTATCTTTCTGGTTAAATGAGAAAATGGGGCATGCTGATCTGAATTGAAAGATTAGTGAAATTTGTACTGAAAAAAGTTGGGCCTTATCCCCAAATTTTCTTCCCAAGCTTTATCTATTTTAGTGTCTCCACTCAATTGGAACAACCTGGAGTGCATGTTTTG
>JAKSZP010012595.1:0-32742 GCA_022478985.1 Massospora cicadina
TTCCAACCTGGTGACCTAGTTTTTTCTAACATCATAGTACTGGAGGTCGTGACATAAAATTGGGCACCAACTGGCTGGGGCCCTACAAAGTCAATTATGAGTGGGGCAACGAACACTCAATTGTAGTGGTCATTCAAAGTGCCATATTAAACCGTGTACATAGTCACTTGCTCCGTCCTTTTCCACCTATTCCAGGATCTAGAGGGGGCGTTGTAAGGTTTTTTACCCAAATTAAAGAATAAGATGTATCAGCTGTTGGGAATTGATCCTGATCCAAGAAAATAGCCCAAACATTTATTGGGGATAATCCTCAATGAAAATTACAGTCTTCCAACATTGGGGATCAACCCTGACTTATGCAGTCAGCTATTGCTTCCCCAAAGCTTTCAAATCTCAGGGTTGAGACCTGATCCATGCTACAATCAACCCCTATTCTACTGAGATGAACGTTATGCTGCAGAATCCCCAATAGGTAACAAATATAGATTTAGCTTGGAACGCTTGGAGATTTTATACCAAAAAATCTCACTATACATTCTTATAATTTGGGTTCTAAGAAAGTCAAGCACATCTATTCAAAGATATTTTAAGTTAAATTGCATACTTCTATTTACTTATGTACTAACATATATTTTGGGATTACCACTCAAGGCATAGTATCTTAAGTGAAGATTTTTGGCCAAGAAAAGTAAAACATATAATCTAACACAATGGAACTTTAGATCCCCTGTCCACAAAAAATTAGGAGATACGTGGTATCAACCCCTTGCCCTGACAGAAGGACTAGTATACCAGATTTTTAGTTTGGGAGAGAAGTTCCTATCCTATCATGATGGGGAGGCCTGCTAGAGAAGTTGCAAGCCTTTCAGACTGGTCTTCAACTGTCCTAGCCAAGAGAAGATCTGATTATTCAATAAGAGATTATGGACCCAATATTGTGTTTAAAAGAGTACACGCCCAAAAATAAGTTCCTTCCCCCAGTCTCATCTTGTGAGGGGAAGGGTCACAGAAGATATACAAGTATTTTGGAGACAATTCCCCCGCCATCTAGAAGGTTTCTTATTAGATTACCAATGCCTCAAGATTTAATTTTATAAAGATTAAGTCGCAGATAAGGGAATCAAACCCTTTTTAATGAAAACGCCCCAAGAAATTTATCAGTCAGTTGGGATGACGCCATGTACAGTATGTTGATCCAATAACTTAAGAGATCTTCAATATGAAGATGATTCTGAAGACGCCTATGGTAACTATAAGATTGATATCCCTTTATACCTTCAGGTGTGCAAAATAATTTTTATTTGTCATATGATGAAAAAAGGATTAAAATTATCTGATGGAAGCAATTGAGCCTTTTCTTTAAATATTTCATAAAAATGCAATCAAACTAATTCAAAGAGCTGATTAAAACCTGAAGTGAGGTCTTTAAAGTAGCATCATCAATCGAATTAGGAAAAGCTTAGCATATTTACAAATTTAATAATAAAAGTAATACCAAGAAGAGGTATTGTCGCCCCAGACCCAGAAGCAAGCATTAAGCAAGAATCCACCAAACATCCAAGTACAGGGCTGTCCATCATGAGATGAAGCTTTCAGATTGAAGCATTGAGAAAAATGGATGCTGCCACTAAGGCAAAAATCAAAAGGAGACTTACAAAGGTTTGTAAACCCCTATAATATTTCCAAAAATCATCACCAATCAATCTTATCTTAAATTTAGTTTATGTCTTGTTGCGAATCTATATGACTGGATGACAAGCCACCATTATGACCAAGCGAATCATTGGAGGAATTCCATTGAAGGTTCAATGGACAGAATCCTCCAAGGAGGTTTCAGGGCTATAAGTAATTGATCGCCTTTGGATGAGGTGATAATGGGTTATAATGGGTCATATCAGGTTGCCTTCAAAATAAGGCAATAGGGCGATGTTGACATTTGACAGCCAATAAATTGATACCTCAAATCAGGGCGATAAAGAATTGAAGAACAGCAAGATAAAATTAGTGAGAAGATGGCGAAACGAATAACTAAGCAAAAGGGTCAGTACTGACTGAGGTCGCTGGGATATTAGTGAAACAAGGAGACTGAAGGAGGAGGTTTTTTAATAGGCGTAGAAAAGAAGAAAGATAGGAAGAAAGAGAGAGTGGACTAGAGAAAGATCCGCCGATTTATTATATTAAAATAAAAAGAAGTGTTTGGGTGAAATTGCTCACATTTTATTATATATTAATTGTTTACAAGTGTATTGAGGAATGGGTGATCATCGTATCATCTATTCTAATTGTTCAATGGCTGAAACCATGTGCAAAATACCCTTCAGCGGGTACATACAGAATCGCCAAGATTAAACTGTGGTGCTCACTACAGGGGCCCCATTGAACAATAAAAAACAGTAGAACTCAGCTGCCAGCTATGTTGCATCCAGGATGTTTTGATAAGGAATCTGCATGACATGCTGGGCCTGTTGCATACAAGAAACTGAGACTTGCATTAGATATTGTACTCAAAAGGCAAGATGAGTTGCTTCAGAGGGTCTACAGTCTTAAGTTGCCGCCATTTGATCATGAAGGAAATATTGATGGGTTCTTTTGCTGATTTGAGTTTGCAACTGAAGGAACTTTGGATCAGTGGAGGGTGAAACTATTGCTCTCCTCCTTGGATGTCAGGAGTGCTGATCAAGTCGTTTGTTACCTCTCAGCTAGTTCTGTTTCATACCATGAAGTTAAGGAGATGGTGCTGCAGTTGTTCGGCAGAACCACGGAATTGTTGCAGTGATAGCTGAGTTCTTGACCATTAGGCTTCAGCAAAACGAGACCCTCACCGCATTTGCTGACTGATTTATGATGGAAGCACATGTGCTGATTGGGGCAGGGATTTTATCCGAAGTTGATGTGTGTATCACAGTGGCCTCAGCAATGAAGCCATACCCTGAACTTTACAAAGTCATGGCCCCATTGTTAGAGGACTTTGTACCTCTTTTTAAGCTTGTTCAGCCTGTACGTCGCTTAGCTGTAACTTTCCCTCCACCCAATACTGAGCAAACCTGCACTGTCACTGTTGTCCACCCTAATCATGTAGGGGAGTTAACTGGTAAGGGAGGGTTCTGTCAGGATACTCTGCAGTTCAACGGGCATTCCTTAACTACTGATCAACATTTGATTTAACTACCATTCTGGACCTAAATACGCTGATTGATGGTAGTCTTTTTACCAATGGGGGTCTGGTTACAATGGTTTTTTTCATGACAACCTACCAAGTGGAGCAACTTATACTAAACACAGCTGTAGGTCCTATGAAATAAGTTGTTTTAATTGCGGTCGCACTGGGCACATGGGATGATGATGCCCCAATCGATGGATCCCTCCTGTACAACGAGTTTTAGGCTATCAGGTAAAAGTCTGAGCATAGTAGAGAAGGGACTCTCTAATTTCACTATCTTGAACTCAAATGTCCCACCTGAAACTACTGTGTTAATTTAGCAGAAGCCTCTCAGTATGAAAATACATTTCTCTACCAACAGTCATTTGGGGGAGTAAGTGTGCTGACCTAAGCGCACGTTGAAGAAAATGGCAGACAAAAACTCTCCATATTGAATGAAGCTTTATGCTTGTCAAATGCTCGACCAAAGTCAGTCAGATCAGTTAGAACCGTTTGCAGATGCCTGTCCCTGAGAGGAGTAGATGTCGCCCTTCCAGTGGACACTATTGTGACCCAATACCCCTAAAATTTGTGCGGGTATTATGAGTTTCCTGAAAAAATTGAATCATTGAGTGTACATATAGTAAATAGCCAGTATTCATCTTACTCAGAATGCACTTACTTTGACATTGTGGTAAATAAAACTCGGGTATGTGCTATAATTGATAGGGCGCCCCTGTTAATATTGTCTCCACTAAATTAGTGGCGAAGTTGTCCTTAAATCCTGATATAGACCACCGGAGGGTGTATGGGACCGCTGGAGCTGAAGCCACAATTTCTGAGGGAGCATATAGTGCGCTTCCCTTGCAATTTGGATCCATTGTTATGGTAGCTCCGGTGGTAATATTACCAAATAGTAACTATGATCCCCTGATTGGGACTGCACTTATGCAACACTATGGGGCTGTAGTTGACATGATGGAAGAGACCCTAGCCATTTTAAGACAGCAAATCCCAATTTATTTCACCTAAAGCGGAGTGCCAAAGAGCTCAGTGCATTTGGGACAGATCAACCTTACCTACAGCGATGGTGTGATTCCAGTGCGCTATCTTTGATTAAAAGGAAATCTCAGGCTCTCCCTCATCCGATATATGAATACCAAGGGCTACCGCTTAGAGCAGCTGGAGCTATATACATTCCTTATGGACATCAACTAATAGTAGACACTGAGCTAAAAGTGGAAGTTCTAGCTGGGCTCTACGGAGAGATCATTTGGCAAATCAGCATTCACAGCTAGAGCCCCACATGGCTCCAGGCATCATACTTCCAGGCCATGGGGAAATTAAGATTTTGATAGCAAATCTTCAGAACAGACCAATTTGAATCCGCCGACATCAGATTATAGCATATTTACATCTGAACCCAGCTGAGGAGATCAACCAGGATCATGAGTTCAGTTCTCTGGATGAATTTGGTCTGCCCATTGAAAAGCACTTTGGCGCAAAGGTGGTTGTACCGTGGGAGAATTTATCTGGGTTATCAGAAGATCAGAAGGAGCGGGAAGAAGCTTTATTTCAAAAATATAAAGATTTTTGTGGTTGATGATCATGATTTGGGGTGCGCTCAGGGGGTTGTTCATTGACTGGATACTGGGGATCATCCTTCCATCAGGTCTCAACCAATCCATCAATCACGGGCAGCTGAAGAAGTTGTCACTAATGAGATCGAAAAGTTGCTAGAGCAGGGAATGCTTGAACCATCTAAGAATCCATGGGCTTCACCTGTCCTGATTATTAAAAAGAAGGATGGCACTAACCATGTAGTAATCAACTACCGGAAGCTCAATAGTATCACCAAAAAAGATTCATACCCTCTTCCACAGATTGATGATGCGCTGGATTGGCTAGGTGTCGCTGGCTACTTCTCAGCTATGGATTCGATATCTAGTTATTGGCAAATTGAGTTGCCCACAGCGGAACAAGAAAAATGCGCCATAATCACCTTGAAAGGGCTTTTTCAACCAACTCATATGCCGCAAGGGCTATGAATGCCCCAGCTATGTTTCAACGAGCAATGGACACCATACTGGGTGATCTGAAGCTGTCATGCGTTCTTGTGTATCTTGACAAAATTAACGTCTTCTCATGCACGTTCACTGAGCACCTTACCCATTTGGAAGAGGTATTTCGCTGACTGGATGAGGCCAATATCAAATTAAGCCTTGGAAATGCCACTTCTTCAAGGATCAGCCTGAGTACAATGGGTTTGTGGTGGATGCGACTGGGCTAAGACCTCAACCAGCCAAGGTAGAAGCTATCCAGAAGATGACTAAGCCAGTCAATAAGCGGGACATTCAGGTGTTTTTGGGGATGGTGGGTTATTACCGATGATTCATACCCAATTTCAGTTGCATTGGAGGTCCACTGTTTGAGCTACTAAAGAAAGATGCCATGTTTTAAAGGATGGAACAACGCCAATGCGCCTTCAATACACTTTGGACGGCGTTAGTTAGTGCGCCTGTGTTGCGCTACCCTAATTTTGATAAAGAATTTATAGTGCAAACAGATGCCTCACTTTCCGCTGTTGGGGCAGTCCTGTCTCAGAAGGACAATTAGGGAGAGGAGCACCCTCGGGACATACTGTAGCCATAGCTTGAATTGCCATGAACGGAATTACGCTGTAACTGAGTGAGAGTGCTTAGTGATGATCTATGCATATAAATAGTTTCAAGTCTACTTGCATGGAGTAAACTTTAATGTTGTGACGGATCATGCATCGTTGCACTGGTTGCAGAACTTAAGAGAACCTGAGGGGTGACTGGCCCGATGGGCTCTTAAGCTGCAAGCTTATGACTTTGAAATTCTTCACCAACCAGGAGCAAAACACCAAAACCTCTATTGCTTATTAAGATTGCTGACAATTGAAGTTATGGCAGATTTAAGTGGTATAATGTTTGACAAAATTCTTAGTGAGAAATACGATGATGAACCGCCTCATGTTATCAAATTACTAGATGGAGGCAGGACAAATACGTTCCTAAAAAATGGGCAATTTTGAAAGTGTATAGGGGACGTTACCATGAATACTCTAAGACCTTCTTTCCGCTCAAATAAAATGAGTGCACACCAAGCAGTTGGCCATGGTGGAGTCCAGAAAACTCCTGAATTGTTAATGCCGCTGTATTATTGGGAAAGCATGTAATTTGATGTGCTTGAGACCCTGTCTTGCTGCCACCAGTTCCAGGTTGAGAAGCCATTTCACCGGAAGACTTCATACCAGTAACAAAACCTAGATTCTATTGGCATACAGTCTCTATTGATGTCATGGGACCTCTGCTGACCAGAGCTAATTGGTCTAAGTATATCCTGGTGGCGATTGACCACTTGACCTGGTGGGTTGAGGCGCGAGCCATTCAGGATCTGGGGGCAGTTAATGTAGCTAAGTTCATAATGGAATGCATCATACAGCGCCACAGCTGCCCACAGTTTATCCTTACTGACAATGGAACCAACTTCACCTCTCACATTTTACCCAAGCTCAATGAATTAATGGCCATCCGCGGAGTCCTAACAACCCCATATCACCCTGAGTCCAACGGAATGGTTGAATGGGTTAATGGGACTCTGATGAATATACTCCAGAAGTTGGTCACAGATAGACCCTCTGATTGGAGTACCCTTCTTTCAACCGCGGTGTTTGCCTACAAAATAAGTTACTATTCTGCCACGGTAAAGAGCCCCTTCCAATTGCTTTATGAGCGGCACCCCGCTCTGCCTGCGCTGCTATATGCCTGCGCAGAGGACACTGGCGGAATGGATCCGCAATGATATTTAACTACCCTTACAAATATGATGATTAAGTTACAAAACGAGGAGTACTCATTCAGCTTAGCCAAAAAAAGCAAAAACCAGGCTGCTTACCAGGTATGGCGAAGTGGCCTAGCACAGTCCAAAGATGGAGCTATGGTGCTATTCCACAATCAGCATGGATATGGGCGGAAGCACATGCTTGCGAATATTTGGATTGGGCCAATTGAGATAATAGAAAAATTGGGAGTTGATGCTTATACTATCAAGGATCCCGCGAGCAGCTGGATTATAAATTGGGTGCACGCAAAATTACTTTGGGCATATAAGCAGTAATATAGCTACTCTAAAAAAGAAAAAAATATAAATATAAAATTTAAATATATATATGTGTAGCTGCTAATGGTTTTATTAATTTTAATTGGGGTGTTCCTTGAGGTCTTTCGCTTCGCTGTCTTCATCTTTATGTCTTTTTTCAGCTTCTTGCGGTGTTACTTTTGTTTTTATTGATGGGACTAGAAGAGGATGATGAACTGGGATTCCAGGGTAACAGGCGAGGTGGTGAGAGCTCAGCTGGTTGATTGAGTCAAAACTGTTCTTTCCCACGAGGAGCAAAGCTTTCTACCACATTGTTGATGATCCCAGGAAATCAATGAGTATGCCACCAGAGGGGGCCGGAGTCATAAGGGCTGGCAAGTAAGCAGGTGAGTGCGGGCTTGAGGGGAAAAAGATGCACCCAGCGCCAGGAAATCTACAAGGAAGTCCTTCATGCTCAGATATGCTATCAGAAAAGGAGCAGTTGCAGTAAATGCCACTCGCCAGCCCACTCAAGGGCTTTCCGGTGCTGCTCTATTCCTGAACCTAAAGTGGTTGAGGGATGCAAAATTAAGTTACTTAAGAGCGCCATGATGGGAAAATACTGCAAATGGATTGTCAGCGCTGAGGGCGGTGAACGCTGCAATGACCCCAGAGCGAAGGCGAGCTAATCAGTTGTTGCAGAAGTTAACCCCAAGAACTGGAAGTGGGTAAGAGCGCGGGAAAGGACCCTGACCAGAAGGCTATTACCCACTGCACAAAGCACAGCATCTGCTAAACAGACAGAGCCACGGTATGGGGCTTGGCAGGAGACAGAAGCACTAGGCGACTAAAGCCACTCGCCTGGAGCTGGGCCACTTTGCTATATGAAGGCCCTCAGGTCCGCTCCCCTCCCCAGAGTAGCTGGGCCACTATGTCCCCGAAGGGGGCACGCCAGGAAGCCAAATGGCCAACAAATTCAGGAAGAATCTTTTCCTGGGTTAGCACGGTTGTGAGATCTACGTCATCCTCATCCTCATCAGCTGGGGGAAAAGGGGACTGGGGAATAGGGATGTGACCTGGGTCGGGTAACTCTGCACCTAGCCACAGACAATGGAAAAAAGTGAACTCACGATTTTGCTGTTGGTGCAGAATGTTCGCATGGCGTTAAAGGAAAAAGAGATGTACAGCTTATCTTCCAGTCAAAGGGGGGGTAATGTTTCAAATCTATATGACTGAATAACAAGCCACCATTATGACCAAGCGAATCATTGGAGGAATTCTATTGAAGGTTCAATGGACAGAATCTTCCAAGGATGTTTCAGAGCTATAAGTAATTGATCGCATTTGGATGAGGTGATAATGGGTTATAATGTCATATCAGGTTGCATTCAAAATAAGGCAATAGGGCGATGTTGACATTTGACAGCCAATAAAATTGGATCACCTCAAATCAGGGCGATAAAGAATTGAAGAACAGCAAGTCAAATTAATGAGAAGATGGCGAAATGAATAACTAAGCGAAAGGGTCAGTACAGACTGAGATCGCTGGGATATTAATAAAACAAGGAGACTGGATGAGGAGTTTTTTAGTAGGCGTAGAAAAGAAGAAAGATAGGTAGAAAGAGAGAGTAAACTAGAGAAAGATCCGCCGATTTATTATATTAAAATAAAAAGAAGTGTTTGGGTGAAATTGCTCACATTATACTATATATAAATTGTTTACAAGTGTATTGAGGAACCAGTGATGGTCATAACACCCGTTCTAATTGTTCAATGGCCGAAACTCTGTGCAAAATACCCTTCAGCAGGTACAAACAAAATCACTGAGATTCAACATGTCTTGTTTCTATAAAAGAACTATAGAAAAACTTTGATTTTATTTAAAATAATCATATACCACAGAATTTAGATTTTTCTTGTTCTCCACTTATATTAATTTTAAGTGAAGGGATCTTTAGTAACCAGTATAGAATTAAAGAAGAAAACATTTGTTTAGGAGAACACCTTGGGTTACTGAGAATGACTAGGAAGAGGTTGGTTTAGGTTTCCGTTGAGCTTTATATAAGATAATGTATTAAAGTTGTGTTTAAGAATGTCAACAAGAATACCTCCAGAAAAGGTTATGAATAGTATAATGGTCCAGCCACTCTACATTAGGTAGGATCAGAAGAAGACATCCACAATGAGGATGGTCATATATCTTCATATTCTTCTGGTGTTCAATATGTGTGGAACAGAACCCCACACAGAAAGTTAACCAACAAAGTTAAGTGCGCAAGGGCCAATGAGCTTACTAAGGCCATCCTTAAAGGCCAGATTTTCTCTGCTAATATACCACTAGCTCAGCGCAATCTGTACAACAATGGTGCTAAAACTTGAAGCTGGTGGTGACTTTATTGAGCACTAGTTTATAAAGTTCAGAATTTATTTTCTCTTTATAGATAGTACTCACATCATCTCATTTGTTCAACTGCACAGGTTACTTGTATCTGCGTTGTTTGGCTTGTTGATATTAATAGATTATAATGTGAAGTGGTAGTATGAAGACTACTATTCTAGTTAAGCTTCTGATAGCCAATTTAGTTGTTAGGGCAACGCTGCTTGGAACCTAGCTTGCCAAGTAATGACCTGGATTTTGGAGGGGAAACACTAAGACCTACAGGGACAGGCAAGGTCCGCAAGTCACCGCTAGTTTCAGGGGATTATGGATGGGCGCATTGGGAGGGGACTTGGCATGCTCCAACCCAGACAAATATTTCTCATATGGCGTTTTTATATATATATTTAACCCACTATGGCTTCAAAATAATAATTTCTACTTTTATATAACTGAGGCAAGCTGACTAAAGGATGGACAATACCAATATGAGCTATATGGAATGGGATAGGGAATGAAGTATAGCGAGATTTAGGAACCCAAAGTAGATGAGCTACCCCCTGTTGCCTGCTGGTACTGCCAGGTGTATGAAGGTTGTATGCCCTACTCCAAGGGGGCTTCCCCTATTATGTAGCAGGTGTGAAAGAAGGGGTCTAAATGCAGAAATCATACTGGGAGCCATGACTCAAAGAGTCTTTGTTTCTTCAGACTCATGTATCCGTATAGCAAGGCTTAAGTGTTCCAGTAAGTGTAGTTAAAATCTGGTGGTTTTCCCACAGATGATCGGCATGGTTCCCTTGAAGGCATCCAGAGCTATGTTGTGGATTGTCCACAGTGCAATGGCAACTATAATGGAGCGAAGTATGTGTGTTATTGGGGAATCAAGTTGGAGTGCGATGAGGCTTCTGGAGATTGACAGCTCCTGGTCGTTGTGGGTTTTAAGCAGATGCATAACTTCCCACCATATGGCTATAGATGGCAGGCGTGCTTCAACGCGGTGGTGTAGGGTGCTGTCCCCTCAACACACTGCGCAAGTTGAATGAATAGAGTTGGAGTGGCCCGCTGTCTTGTAGGTTCTTCTGAGGCAACTCCAGGTGTTAGCTCTTACCCTTGGCTAGAGGAGTTGATAATGCGAGCCTCCATATTGCCTTCTGTGTCGTGAGGTCATAGGAGATATCTTAGATATACAGGTAGTCAATTCTTACAATGAGCAGAGACACGTCGTGTGTGTCCCTCTGGGGGTGGTTGTCCGGTTTCCTTAGCATGAAGCAATCTCCAGGCCTTCCCCTTTCCTGACTAGTGCATGTGTAGTAGCGGTCCACCCTATGTGCTGAATGGTGCGTAGGGGGCATTTGAAGTGAGGGTGGGCTCCATGTGGGCCCGCTGCCTTGGGACGGTTTTCAAGGTATGTGAGCAGGCTTGGCGGGTTGTGATGGTTGGATAATTTGAGCGCCTGTGCAAAGTTAGCCCTCACCACTCTGTACCAGCGTTGATGTGGGAGGTCTGATGCTAGAACTTCCTCTATCCAGGTGCCCAATATGCGGTTTGCGTTGTCTTCAAAGGCTATTGGGCTCATGCTACCTCTGGATCATGGGCCAAGGATGGTTTTCAGTCGTACAGGTGGCTGAGACCCAGGCCACAACCATCCCTGGATTAGTGCGCGGACTGAGGATAAAAATGAAGGTGGAAGGAGATTTAGTGGGTGGGGAACCACAGCATTAAAGGGATGAGTGAGTTGGCAACCCTTACTACACGTTAGTCCTGAGGATCTTCCCCTAAGGAAGGCGAAGCAATTGGACATCCGCTATAGTAGGTCGTTCTCAATTGTCTCATTGGCATACCTCCCTGATTCAGACCACATCTCAAGGTGATGAACAGGGTAGGCTGAGGGGGGTGATGCAAAATATAAGATGATTAGGTTGCTTCTTCATGGGTAACTGTGAGGTTTGGGTGTTGTGGCCCAGTTGTTAGTGTACTTTCCAGGAGGTTTATTTCCTTTCTTTTTGTTGAAAGATGCGTTGCTCACGATGAAATACTCCTCCAGGGTGCGTTCCAGCTGTTGAGTATCATCGTTGTTAGCTATAATCGCCATTAAGTCATCCGCAAAGGCTAGTATCTTGACTGTTGGTTGCCCTTGTGCATTGATGACCACGAGGAGTGAGTCAGCGACGCAAAGGAGCGGATAAATACAAAATCAATACAGCAGCGGGCTGATGGGTCTTTTTGTTTGAGCCCTCTGCGTGGTGTGATTATATTAGTCAGAAAGTCAGGGCCGCAGACAGCCATGGATGCAGACTTTGTTAGGATCATTGTCCAGTCTAGGAATCTGGGTGGGATTTTGAAGGCGCTTAGGCATTCCTTCAGATACGGCCAAGTAACGAGGTCATATGCCTTCTCCTGGTCTAGGAATACCAGGGCTCTAGTTGCTCTGGGCTGGAATATGTTGGAGACATAGTGTATATCGGTCCAGACTGAAAGACCTGGTATGAATCCAAACTGATTGGGAGGCAGGATTTTGAGGGCTTTTTTGCCTAGTCTGGTGGCTAAAATTTTTGTTAATAGTTTTGTATCAGTGTTATAGATGTGATTGAGCGCCAGTTGGCCAGGTTAGTTTGTCACCCTTTTCAAACAAAGTTATGAAATAGGAGTCCTGGCCACAAGATAGGAGGCGTGTCTCCAGCAGGCACTAATACATTGATGGCAAGAGGAGGGGGCGATTTGATTAATGTATTTTTTTATAATTAATAGGGTATCCCATCAAGCCCTGGGAATTTCCTACATGGTGCACTGCGGACTTTGTCCCAGATCTCCTCCTGTGTGATTAGATTTAAGAGTTTGTAGTCTGGCGGTGTGCTTTGTATTCCAGAAGTGTATAGTATTTTAATTTTTTGGGATCAGTAGGAGTATCATGGTATAGTTTGGTGTAGTAGCGGTGTACTTCCGCCTTGACCTCCACTGGGTCAGTTGCTATGGTGCTGCCATCTTTTGCAGACCTGTGTGCACGTGGGCTAGTTGCTGCGGGAGTGAAACTGATGGAAGAAGTATGTCAAGCATGTTTCGCCTTCTTTTATAAACTTAACTTTTTTCAAAACTTTGATTCTGTGCTGGTGTTCAAAGATGAGGGTGTTTAAGCGGGAGGATATTTCCACCCACTTATGTCCGCAGTTGGGGCTGTAGCTGGACTTTGGGGTGTTGAGCTCGAGTTGGTCCAGTTCTGCTGAGGTGCGCTCATTTTGGCTGTGTCAGTGGTGTACTTATGTAAAGCAAGGTGGTAAGTTTTATTTAAGAATCTGACTTTGAATTTTTCTCAGGTTGCAATGGAGTCTGATATGAATGGAGTTACGAACTTGGGATTCATGGTCTCGTTTCTGACCCAGTCAGATAATTCAGGAAATTTTATACTTTCTGGGTGCATCTTCCTCCTGTTTGACGCCTGTGTGGGAGTGCGGGTTGACAAAAGTTGCACCAAAATATGTCGGTGGTTGGAGAAGTTTACCTTTTTGGTTGAAAATTGAAAAATATTTGAGTGGTGGGGTTTTTGGGCAAGGATATAGTTGATGCAGATCATTAAGATGAGCGTTCTCTTGCGTATGTTGGGCGTTTCATGTGGGGGAGGAGTGGTGACCTGGGGGAAGAGTATCATGTAAGCCAAGGGATGACTTCATTGCACAGAATTGAATATGCCCAGGGGGTATCCCCTGGGTTTAGGTCATCAGTCCGTGTTGGGGTCAGCCCAGCAGTTGAAGTCACGCAGTATAATGGAGTCTGGTGGGAGGGCAAGTGTTGGGATGATCTCAAGGAATTGCTTTCTCTCAGCTGCAGTGCACATTAAGTAGATGCATGCTATCAAAATTGTGTCATCCTGTAATGTGATCATTGCTACCAGGACATGGCCATGTAGATAGGAGATTGAGTTAGTGATTTTCAATTTTTTATGATTATGGATGACCACCCCACAGTGGGATGTCCATACTGATTGGGATGGTTAGACCCTGGATGACCAGGATCCCTCTTTCCCCTGTAGACAGTGGGTTTTTTGTATGGCCAACATATCTACGGGTGGCTTCTGCAAGAAGTCCAGCTTTTTGGCTTGGGAAAATTGAGCCCTGGCTCCCACAATGTTAATATCCCTATGGACACTAAGGTTAACATGGTGCCTCAGGAGTGGTTCAGAGGACCATCTGGCCCTATCCCTTTGCACCATTTCTGGTATTGGTTCTGGTGGATTGAACTTGTCCCGCCTGTGCAGTTGTTTAATCCCTTACCCCTTGCTTATTTCACGTGGGTCTTGCTGTTGAGTGGGTTCAAGTTGGTCTCTTCCGCTCATCCACATGGTGGTCTGATGTGGTGTACTGGTTGCTCTAATTGGTTGCAGGGTTTGAACTTGTAGGTTTGTGTCCTGAATGTTCACCAATGGTGGAGCTGAATTGTCTGGATAAAACACGCTTGATTGGTATCAAATGTGGTTTAGTCAAATTGCTGAAAAATTTTTCATCTTGGTTATTTTTGATCTGATTGGTTGGATAAGTTGTTTTTATCCATGTCTTCCTGACTTTAACTGGGGGTGATGGAGGAGGCCGCAAGTGATACTGCTTTGGCTGTGGCCCGTTTGCAGGCCTTCTGTGCCATTTTTCACACTTTGGGTGAAACTGGGTCTATAAAAATATATTGCCCATACTCTCCCCAGAGGAAGGCGTGGTTGGTGTCGATTATATTGGCGAATTCTTCACTATCCTCATCCATGATGTCATCGCAGAAGTCTGGGGCCATTAGGCCCTCCTTACCACAGGGCATGCGTGCTCCATGTGCCCCATTGCGCTGCAGTGATTGCAGATTGGCGGTGCGCTTTCCAGTGTGACGCAGAATACCTTAGACATGCCCTCATTTGGGAGGTAAAACACTGCTGTGCGTGGGATCTTTATGAGGTTTGTTCACCTTAGTGAGTGAATTGATCACGGCTATTGCCTTACCTGTGCACAGGTTTATCATCAGGTGAAACCACTGTAATTTAAACTGGTTAATCTCTTTATAGCTGTCAAGTCTAGCTCGGAGCTCTTCCTAAATTACTTTGCAGTGGAGGTTGGCTGGGAGCGAGTTTTTAGAGATAACAAAATTTTCACTTTGTTTCATCTGGTGCTCACTGTGCGCATAATTTTTTTGCCTTTAGGGAGGGCAATTTTGATGCAGATTCTTGCGGCAGCTTCTGCATCTTCTTCAGTTTTGAAGCACATGCCAATCTGGACGCGGTGGATTGTGTGGGTGGTAACGTACACTGCATGGGGGAATAGAGAGGCCTAGGCCTCGATCACTTTTTCCCTCAGAGTTGGAGAATCAACCCCTAGGCAGATTTGGAGCCCATGCTCAACTGGTGAGAGGGGTTTGTATTATTGGATTTGAGGTATGAGTTTTGTTTAGTAATGAATTCCACAAACCCAGATGTTGTTTGGGTTTATGGTTTTTTAGTGGCATTGGTTCTTGGTCCACCCATGGCATTTATTGCCCTTAGCGCACGTTTTGCGCATTGCCTGATATGTCTTTCACCTAATTTAAAAATTAAAATTATTGATGTCGCCCATCTCTCCTGTGTGATTATCAAATTTGCTGTTTGAATTAAATCTTTGTAACTAATGTGATTGTTACAGGAAAGAAAGGCCTCAAAATAATAATCTCTGATAAAGTAATATGGGAAATGAGAAATAAGAATAACTCATCACCCTACCATTAGCAGGGGGCTGAGTTATATGCTAGAAAAGGGTAAAACTCACTACTAAGCCCAATTGCGATAGTAGACCAGTTCCAATTTTCAAATCTATAAAATAATGGATTCAATCTTCGTTTTACCCTTATCAGTTGTCTTCTAAGTTATTCTGAGACATTTCCATAAATTCTAGAGTTCTAAATTCACGTTTTTATTTTGGACTGGAGAGACAAGTTCAAACCCAGTTTAGCCTCAATTCCTCAACTTTTTTTTGAACTTCGTTTTTATGTAAGTTTTCCCCTTTCAGATTAACTTCAGTTTGAGCTATCAATTGGGGGTAGGGGATGGGGGACGTAGTGTGGACTTCTAAATTCTCCTTAAGTCTTCACAAAGTTGCTTACTTTTTTAAATAAAACTTTGCAAAGTTTGACACCAGGATGGGTATGGGTTGGGGGGTAAGGGAGGGAGGGGCCAGTGGCAAACAAGGAGGGGCAGAAGCCACCCATCTCTCTCTAGGGTATACCATAGCTCAGAGATCTGTGTGAGAGGAGCCTTGGAATTTTGAACACTTTTTGGTTCTAAAGGGATGTACACCCCTGTCCAGCTTAATGGCTGGCCCCTGAGGCCTTACATTATCCTTTCCTGGATAGGTAGGGCTAAAACTGCTTTTGGTGTTTTTGCCAGGGCATAATTTTCATGAGGGGTGGTGAGTTTAATGGAAGCTAGGGTTGCGTAACTTATGTGGGGCAAGTGTAGAAGCATTTGGATTCTCCTTGTGAAATTCATCCAATAGCCCTTAACAGCTTTTAAAGTTCTTGGATGGGATCCACTATCTCCATAAGATGAAAATCCCTTCCATGATACTAGATACTACAAACTTCATTTGACTCTTCTAAGTTCAAGATCTTCTCTACCACAAACTCTGGGGCACCCTCTTCCATGATGGGCTCCACCTCTACAGGCCTCTGTCCTTTAAACGGCGATAAGGAGGAGGCGTGAAAGGTGTTGTAAATCTTATAGTGTGGGGGAAGTTCCACACAAAAGGATAGATTGTTATACACCTGGAAAATGGGGAAGGGATCTGCGCGCTTGCAAGCCAATCTACGACATGGCACTTTGTGTGATAATTTTGATATATGCCATAACCAAATCACCTTCTTGATAGTTAAGAGCCCCACCTTGATCTAGTACTAAAAAAAAGAGCCCCACCTTGTTTTTTGTCTGCAAATCGCTTGGTGTCATTGATGGATTTAGTAAGCTGGCTCTGAACAGGTTGATGAACCTTCAGGAAGTGGGTGATAAAGAGATCTGAATCAGGGATATTGCTACGCGCTTGGGGCCAAACACTGGACGCAGAGTTGTACCCAAATTAGCATACATAGGTACAGCCCCCATTGTTGCATGGAGGGAGTTGTTGCATGCAAATTAGGCAATAGGGAGGTCCGCTGCTCATTTATCCAGAGAAACATCTGCATAGTTTTGAAGGTACTTTTCTAAGGATTGGTTATTGCGCTCCGTTTGGCCATCAGACAGGGGTTGATAGGCTGAAGATCTGCATGGAATAATCTTTAACATTTCCAAAAAGCTTCCAAGAATTGCGAGGTAAACTGAGGTCCCTTGTCGCTGATTAGTTCTTGGGGAGCTGCAAACAGAGCAAAAACATGTGCCACTAACAATCGAGCCATGTCCTCAACTGTAGTGGTTGTCATACAGGGGATAAAGTTAGCTTATTTTGTTGAACGATCTACCACCACCATGATCGCGTCATACCCAAAATGTTGGGTAAGCTTACAATAAAAGTCCACTGGCAGTGAAGTCCATGGACCTGCTGCTTGGTGAAGAGGGCGGAGGAGGCCGTTCCGCCATTTCCTATCTGACTTGACATAGTGCAGATCAAGCATTGCTCAATCCATGTGGGAAAGTTCTTTGCCAGCCCATTCTAGTCATACCCTCACTCGATTATATTGATACAATTTTACCGCCAGGATGACCCATAGTTGGGAGATCATGCTATTCCCTTATGACACGGAAACGCATCTCATAGTGAACCCATTCCTTGTTGCAAAAATATATTATCATATCCTTTCATAAATACCATCTAAAAAGGCCTTTATCAGCCTTAATCGTTGCCAGGAGTTCTCGTCCTTCAGGATCAGTAGACTGTGATGCCAAAACAGAATCCAGGAGATAACCTTCATTAATAAAAGATACCTGAACTGAGTCATATATAGTAACTTCAGCCACTGGAACAGAAGGAGTATAAGGGGTAACAACACCCTGGGGGAGAACCTTGGGTCACAGGGGCTTTCAGCTTCAAAGAAGTATCCATGGTACTAGGGGTGTTGTTAGAATCCTGACTTCTTATGGCTCACCGGTGCTGTTTGCACAGAATTCAAACAATTCAGCTGGAGCAGTAGTATCAATACTCTCAGCTGCTGTTATAAAGTGGGAGATTTTTTTAGCATCTACTTAAATAAAACTAAAAACTTTGATACTTTAAATATATGAGTTTTATAGTTAATTTTATTTAGTGTTAGAGAGGGTGAAAGGTGAGTCATTAGGGTGCATGGCTACAACCTGAAGGTTGTGGATTTGATTACCACCCTTTTCACATTGATTGAGGTGCCAGCCAAAGGAAGCTATTAGCTGTTAACAGTTTAAAAACATGAAACCTTACCCATGACGTAACCAGAAAAAAATGAGTACCACAATCTGGAGGCAGAAAACTTTCTTCAATGGAGTTGACTCTGCTCAGGTTTCATGTCATTACTTTCTTTCTTTCTCTCTTTTGGTATGTCTTTCTCCTGGTCAGCTTGCCTCAAATAAATAAACTAATTAGTGTCAGCTTTGGGGTAAAAAAAAAGCCCACTTGATATGTCATTGCTTATTATTTAAAACAAAATTGTGGCACAAAGAGAGAGGGTAAGAAATTTACTATAGGCGGAGGACTGCCTTATTAGTAAATATGAGGTTTTGACCTATCAGAGCACTCAAGTCTCGCCTTACTTCACCTTGACGTCAGGTGGTGGGGTGAAGACAGTTAAGATGAACCCGTAGGGCAGGGATCTTAAGTACTTAAACCAATCAGATAGCGGGAAAATCTTTTCACCTGTTAGGACCCCATCCAGTTTTAAAAGGGGCCGTTCTCCACTGAGGAGTTTGTATTTAATTGTAATGGGACATGGAGGGACCTCAGAATGGCTTTCCTGATTTCGCCGCAGGTTTGGCATAAAATTAATACTAACCATTGGGCTATTTGGACTTTGGGGGGATGTAATATTATCTTTACTGAGGGATTCCACCGTGAATTGTCAAGGGTTTTTGGGTGATACTAGCCTTATATAAACCAGAAACAAGCATAATACAATATCACACATGTAATTATCTGACAATTGTGTACTTAAAGGCTTTGGCTATAGTTTGTTTTTGATTTTATTTTTTAGATTAAGATTTGAATTTTGGATTTGGGCTTGGGGTTGGGTTGGGGAAATAACCACAGCAACGGATGGAGGGCGAGGATCAATGACTTTTTAAGGGGAATAACTGCGACTAATTCTATGTCCATCACTACAATAGGCCTCACTAGGGGTTCACGGCTCAAAATATCAGGTATATTATGAGCGGCCCTTTAAAAACTCATACTTGAAATCAAAAATCAGAAGGTCACAATGAGTTCTGGTATGTCTGAGACAGCTTCTGAGGTTTGCAATAATAAGTAAGTGACTTATGGTCTGCGCGCACAACCACAGTGTGCTTAGCCCCTGGAGAAGTTACCTTCAATGCATCAGGGACCAAGAAATCGCCGCCAACTCTTTATCATAAATGGCCTAAGCGCGCTCCTTGGCGCTGAACTTCCCTTTAAACTATGCTACGGGTGCTCCCAGCCCTCATCTTCCTGCAGGAAGACAGCACCAACTGCAGTACCAGAGGCGTCGCATGTCACAATAAAAGGTATGTCCTCATCAGCATGATGAGAAATTGGAGCAGAAGTGATGACACCTTTTGTTGCCTCAAAATCCTTTTGGAACTCTGTAGTCCAAATTTATGGGGCATTCTTACCAGTGAGGGGGTGAAGGAGTGTATCCAGATCTATTTTGGCTGGTGAGAACTTTTTAAGGAAAACGACTGAACCTAATAAGCTTTAAAGTTTCTTCTGCATCACTGGGGTGGGCCAGGAGCATATAGCTTTCTATTTGGAAGGCGTGATGGCATACCCATCTTTAAGGTCAAATGACCTAGAAACTGAACTACATCCTTATAGAACTCACATTTGGAGGGTTTATCCATCAGTCCAGCTTTTGGAGTGCAGCTGCTACATCCATTAAATTTTTAGCGTGCTACTCTTTATTGGGAGATCGTATTAAGATGTCATCCACTTAGGCAATTGCATGAGAGTATCGAAGATCACCAAGGGCTCATCAATTCTGCGTTGGAACATAGATGGTGCATTTTCAATTCTATAGTGCATAACTTTAAACTGGTAAATGCCATACCAGGTGAAAATTGCTGTCAGCCGCTCCTGGCCAGCCTTAACCCTAACCTGATGGAAAACGTTTACCAGATCAAGTCTGGAATACACCTTTAATTTAGAAATTTCTTGCAAAATCACTGCCTTCAAGGGCAAAGGGTAGGGATCAGGAACTGTCACATTATTCAAGTATCCGTAATCCACACATAGTCCTAAAGTACCATCTGGCTTCAGGGCGAAGACCACAGGATAGGACACAGAAGAGGTTTTCTTGACCTTTCACCCCTTTGTTACCATATCATCAGTCCACGTTTTTAAAGCCTGGTCTTCTACAGCAGTGTATGGATATGTGGACAGTTGATTTTTATCATATCCACTGTTAACTGGAGACTCAGATCAAATTCTAAGTAATTGAGCAGCTTATTGGCTCCTTGCACGTCAAAATGACTTGATGGAGTGAGGTTAAGTGGCAAAGTAGAAAGCTTAGGCACAATATTTGTGGAGGAATATTCTATGGTAGTTTTAGCTCACAGCGTGTTGCCAGGGTGGAAGGAAGGTGATTTCACTTATATGAGCATTAGAGGAGAGTGCTAGCATAATATGCTTTAAGTCAACACTTACTGACTTGCGGCGCCTCCATCCTACCCCAAAACCAGTGGATAACAGATTTTCTATGATTTCCGCGAAGTTTGCCATAAATTTGTATTTGTGGGCCATAAAGCGCAAGGGTTTACATAGAAGGAGT
Source organism: Massospora cicadina (assembly GCA_022478985.1). NCBI lineage: Eukaryota > Fungi > Entomophthoromycota > Entomophthoromycetes > Entomophthorales > Entomophthoraceae > Massospora > Massospora cicadina. The sequence continues at coordinate 20,532 of JAKSZP010012595.1, forward strand.
GTAACAGTTGGGGCTTATGACGCCCCAAGACAGTTGAACCTGAATTGACTGCAAGATCAAAAGCCTGCACTATCTTAAGGTCAAACTTAATTCCTTGAGACACCAATATCCACTAAGGCCGTTACAGTTACCTTACTGTGCCCTACATGAATTTAGATGTGAAACAAGAAGTAAGCATGATTTTAAAATTTACTTGTTGTGCTATTATCAGAAAACAACCCTAGTAATCTTTTTACTGCACAGGTTGGTTTTCTTGTGCACTTCGTCCACATTTTATAGTATATTATATTATCAGTTGATAACAGTATGATGACAATTATCTGTAGTTGAGTATGAATTCTTATATCTCGGCCCAACGCTCAGCCAGTATTCCTGATTAAATACTTGAGATGTCGTTATCTAGGGATTCATTCCCTTGTTCTGTCAAACCCATTCTTTGCTAATATTCCCTGGTGACAGTCTCTTCAGTCCAACACACAGTCAGCAGCTATCCCCAATTTTGTCTCTTTCTTCTCTAGATCCCTGCTCAGATCTTTACTCTTTTCCTAAGAGTCTCCCAATCATCTCACACAGCAATAATATTCTTGAGAAGAATAGAACAAATAGAAGCTGATAATAGTTTAAAACTTGAACTATATACCGGATAAAAAATTCTTTACTAAATGCTGTTCTTGTAAATACTGTTTTTTATTATAAGTGAATCCTAGGGAATTTATAGTGGGGATTCAGTCATCTAACCCTCAGTTGACACTCCACAATGAAATGGCAGCCGTTGCCATTAAATCACCCATCTTTGTTTTGACAGCAATGGTCTTCCTCATCTTGGCTAGGATTCCATCATTAGACATCCTTGGACCTAAATGGAAAGAGTCAGAAAACGTGTCCCTAAACTTTTCCTCTGAATCCAAGCAAACCAACCATATTTGCCTACTACCTGCTTTGGTAGTGGGACTTATTGCCCATTAAGGCAGGTCACGCACCAACTGAACAATTTGCTGGTTGCAGATGGCATCACTCGCCTCACAATTTGCTATTCATTCCCAATCAGTCAGTGATGAAACCTGACCAATCCAAATCAGTACACCTGATAGTTAATTACTATCAGGATGTTCCTATTTTGTTGGCAACTCTACCTAATGAGATCTTAAGTATTCATCTGGATCAATCCCTGATGGATACGACCAGGCGAATATTCCAAAATCCCCCAAACTTAGTTACTCCAAAACTTGGGCCAACTGTATCCAATTACTTCGCCTTAAGGAACTATCCCCTAGAGATTCCTGGTAATCTAATAGGCTGGGAATATGGGCAAAAATTCCAACACATCCTCCCTTTTGCCTAGAATTCCAGCGAGAAAAGGACTGGGGCATGAGAACACCACTTCAGACACTCGTCAAATACTTTATGGCTCAAGCGGAGTATGTTCATCAATACTCAACGCTGCTTGGGATGACCTTCGGCATGTGGCGCTCTTCCTCTTCCTCCTCACTACTGCTTTCTGGGAGTGCAGTCCCCACTATCTACTACCATACTGGGCTGATTGATTTACTCATGATGATATTAGTCCTGACATCCTATTTTTCCCCAATCAGGGCATATGACCCACTGTCATATTCAGAAATCTTGGTACAGCGTCCTCAATTTCCTGATTTTCCCCTCATCCTGGACAGGATACTCTTGCTGTCAATGTTTGCTTCATGGCTTAAGTAATACTTTTTTTATTCGCCCTTGTTATTTCTCTCATAACCTCTTGGCTCAAGTTATTCCTAATTCTTCTCTTGGAGAGCTTATCCCATTAATTTTGAGATTAATTTCTCCGAATTTGGAGCTTAATGGATTGTAGAGTGCATAATTTCGACTTCCATATAAGTCCAACATCCCCCCTCTCATCCAGCTCATATGTCAAATTCTGAGTCGTGATACCAGCAGCTTCTGAATAGTTTGTCTGATAAAGACCTCCGGCTCTTCCAGCAGATGAGTCGTGATGCATGATGGAACTTTTTATATGGTCCTTCCAGAACTCATACGCCTAGTTTGGCGCCAGTGGCTAGTCCTTCCATTGAATTACTGGAAATGGTAACTAATCCCTCCAAAACCAGGATTGAAATCATTTTTGAACAGCTTTTAGTCAATTCTTCCTCTATCATTGATTCCTGAGTTGGATTTCGAAACTCTCCTGTATTCAGCTCCTTTCACTGATGCACCAACCATTGTTGTGGATGCTCTGGATATTATGCCGTTTGCTCTCCTTTTGCTCATTTCTTGCTGAGTCAGACCTGCTTCCTGAGTTTCTCTTCCAACTTGGACAATATCACAAACCCGCTGTCCTGGCTACCGAGATTACCATCAGTAACAGTATTCATTTTGTGCTCCCCTACACAGAACTCTGGGCCCAAGTCACTGAGGCTTTTTCCCTAGTGCTGAATCCTCTGATCTTAATAACATCCTGGATTGGGATACTGCCACTTATGCTCTTCGCATTGCTAGCCAAGTTCTTTGAAGTTGTCTATGAAGCTTCCAGCCTATTCTGGGTTTCACTGCTCTTTCGGCTTCAGCTTCCAAGAAGCCCATAGTCATCGCTTGAAGGATGCCATCCGCTCCCTGCACAACAATCTCTTCGTTAGCACTTCCCATTGGTATCTTCCGCTGATGGCTTTAGTAGGGGGCATAATTCAGCAACCCCCATCAAGCATCCCTTGTTTGCTGCTGGCCCATATGTCTGGTGTTCTTGATGAAGCCCGTTGTCAGGCGCTCAAGACTAATCTTCCAGCTCCAGTACCATATTGTGATTACTTGGGGCTATTTGTCAACTGTCTCTTCTTATACTGTTGCTTTCCTCCCCGCTCTGGGGTTTCACAATTAACTTCTTCTGACATTTCAATTTCTCTCCCTCTAGCGCTTTCTTGCAGGACTCTGCGTCCACTCAAAGAATGTGGTTTTGTGTAGGTCTAGCCCTCGCTAGCATCCAATATCACATTGATTTTGATTTTGATTTAGAATTTAAATTTATTGTGGGGAAGGCTGACCATGGGACGGAGACTTCTAAATTTGATCTGAAAGAGACAAAACTTAGTAACAGGGAAGGCACCCCAGAGAAGCGATGCTATCTCTTGTTGCCAGCGGGAACGCCACTTATGGGGAGGGGGAGGGAACGTGTGAAGGGGCCGTAGCCACAATTGAACACGTGTGGAGGAAGGGGTCTGATTTGATGAGCCAAACTGAGAACCAGGAGGAGACCAGCTGTCAGCGGCGTGGTGGGAGGTATCCAAACATCCACGCTTGAAAGTGTTCTACCAAATGAGACCGGAATCTGTGGACAGCTTCTGGGAGGGTGGGGGTGGAGCCTGAGATGGCATCCAAGACAATCGTGTGATAGTCCACATGGCGATTGCAACCACCAGAGCACGGAGGGAGGGTGGAAGGGGGGAGGCCATTGATAAAGCAAACATATCTCTTGACAAACTGAAGGGATGTGTTTGATTCTGGACCAGCAGACGTTGAACTTCGCGCCATATCACTTTAGAGGTAGGACACTTCTCAAGGCGGTGGAACAGCGTTCCATACTGGCCACACATGACGCAGGATGAGTGTAAAGCGTTAGAGCGCTCAGCCATATGGTACACCCACCTCAGGCAGCGCCACGCATGGGAGCGGATTTGAGGCTGCAACAGTGGATGTTTTGCATATTTCCAGATAGTTTTTTGGGTTTCAATGGAGTAAGGAATGTCCATCATGTCCAGGTAGTCCACCCTGGATAGGACATGGGGCTGTGTGGGGATCACGCCATCTTGGATGGGTAGCCCCTGTACCTCTTGTGTGAACTGAGGAGAGGGGCGGCCTCTCTGGGCTGTATGTCCACTAATAAGAATTCTCCACTCAGCGCTCCGCATGAAGAGGAGGATTCGTTTGTAGTGGGTTTTAGTCCCATGAGGACCTGTGGCCGATGGGTGTGAAGCCAGGTACTTCATCAGGGAGTGGGGTTTGATGGATTGTTGAGGCCCAAGGCGTGGGAGAAGTTGGAGCAGGCCGCGTGGGACCAGTGTTGGGAGGGGAGCGTAGGGGCGGTGATGGCCGCCATCCAGGTTCAAGATCTTGGCAGCATGGGCTCTGAAGTTAAGCAGGCCCATGCCACCATGATGATAAGGGCAAAACATGACCTCTAGCCGTACTGATGGAGGGCGGCCTGATCAAAGCCATCCTTGCAGCAGGTCATACAAGGATTTGAAGAAGCTTTTGGAGAAGGGGATGGCGTGGGCTCCAAACCAGACCTTGGCGAGGAGCATAGAGTTAGCTAAAACAACCCTGTTAGTAAGGGAAGTAGGGTGGGTTCTGAGGGAGGCGATGCGCTTCATCATGTTGACTAGAATAAGACTCTCCATTACTGCTGATGCGTACCCGCCTGCCTCCACACACACGCCCAGATGGCGGACCCGCCCTATGGTAGGGCGTGGCACAAAGGGGAGCACCAGTGGGGCGGTGTGGGGTGAGCTTTGAGGGCGAGCACGTGTGCGAGCAGATGGGTCGGGCTGGGCACTGGTTGCAGGGGCCCAGCAGTTTTGCGACTGACCAAGGAGGATGATTTTGGTTTTGGAGGCGTTCAGTGCAGCGTTAATTACCCGGGAATACTCCTGGATGAGAGCTTCAAGTGCGCGTGAATCTTTATTACTATACACCCCAACCACACAGTCATCTGCAAACGCCATCATCTTGACTGGGGCTTGACCTAGCAAATGGACCCCAGTGAGTTTTAGTTCATTTTTGAAGTAGTGGGTCAAGGATGAAGTTGTATAAGAGTGGGCTAAGGGGGTCCCCTTGTCGCAAGCCTCTTTGAGGGCGGACTACTTCCGTTAGAAATCCAGGGCCACGTACTGCCATTGTTGCAGATTCTGTGAGCAGCATCACCCAGTTGATGAAGTGAGGTGCTAAGCGGAATTGATGGAGGCAGGCCCTGAGGTATTCCCAGTTTACTCTATCATAGTCCTTCTGTTGGTCCAAAAAATACAAGTGCCCCAGAGGCTATGGACTGGCATGTGTTAGCCACAGAGTGCACGTTGTCTTAAATCGACCTTCTGGGTATAAAACTGAATTGTTCTGGGGAGATGGTAACAGATGCTACAGTCCCTAAAGGTCAGCCATGATTTTTTGTTAAAATTTTTGTGTCCGTGTTAGTTAAAGAAATGGGGCGCCAGTTGGCTAAGTCTAGCTTTTCCCCTTTCTTGAAAAGTGTGACGGTGAAGGCCTCTTGTCCTCCTGGTAGGAGGCGCGTTTCCAAAGGGTTCTGGTTAAGTGAGGCCATCAGCAGTGGGGATACATATTTGAAGTTCTTATAGAATTCATATGGAATGCCATCTGGGCCTGGGCATTTCCAGTTTGGTGCACCGCGGATGGCTGTCCATAATTCATTTGGAGTAATCAAATTCATTATTTACGGGTATTGGGAAATGGTGCAGATGTGGGCTCAGTCAAGAAATTCTGCCATTTTGGCCAGCTGAATTGGATCAGATCAGTTAGCTCGGAGTAATACTTCTGTAATTTGATTGCCAATTCAGCTGGTGTATCCACGATGGAATCATCCATTCTTTACACCTGTGTGCAGGCCACGCTCTGGCGTGGTGCAAAACTTCTCTTAAAAAAATATGTGGTGCACTTGTCGCCCTTTGTAATGCGTTTGGCCCTGTAATGAACACAAACCTGATGATTGTGTTGCCTTTTGAACGCGTTGAGGTGGCAGCTGCCTCCACCCACTTCCGGCCCCATTCAGGGCTGTATCCTGTAGCCACGAGGTTGGACTCAAGGTGTGCCAACTCTGCCAGAGAGCACGAAATGATAGACGATGTGGCTCATGAGCGTCTGGAGGAGAAGTGGCAAGAATGGCGGATGGTATCCACTTTGAAGGTTGCTTATGTGGAGATGGGGTCCACGCAAATTGGTGCAACAAACTCTTTTGCCAAAGTTGCTGATTCCACCCAAGTGGAAAATCCTGGCGATGTGAGTTTGGGGGGGCAGAGTTTGCACCATTGTGGGGCCTTAGCCAATGTGACAGGTAGGTGGTAGGTTATTGAGACCAGTCAGTGGTTGAAGAATTCCATTTTTGTTGTTTTGAAGTGGGAGATGTGGGGTTGGAATTTCACCAGTGTAAGGATAAGGTTGATGCGGGACATGGACCTTAATTGGCCGTTGTGGATGTGGGGGCGCATCATGTTTTCAAGCAGCAGGGCTTGCCGCGGCAGCGCATCAATTAACCCAAGGGTGGCCTTTAGAACGCGAAGTTCTACGTGATCCTGGGGGCGTGGGAGGAGGAAGGCCAACGGTCCATTGGTGTGTTTAGCCAACAGTTCATGTCGCCAACTACAAAAGGGTCTGGGGGTAGCAGGTGGAATTTGACCAATGATAAAAATTCCCGATGCTCTTGTGCACCGTTTGGGGCATAAATGTTGATGATAGCGTGCACCTCATCAGCCCACGAGAAAGTGACAACAAGGACTCAGCCATTGAAAAAGGTTTCCGACAATAAAGATTTGAATAAATTGTTTCTCTGAACTAGCACCCCACAGTGCTCTGACCAAAAGGATAGGGATGGGAGGAGCATGGCTTTCCAAGCCTCCTCAGAACCTCGCAGACAGTGGGACTCCTGGATGGCCAGGATATCCACGGGTAAATTTTGTTGTAAAAAACTCAGTTTCCTAGCCTGGGATGGCGAGGCCTTGAGTCTGGGGATATTCAGCGTCCCTAAAGTGAAGGTTTCCCCCTCACACCTAAGGTGCGAGGGGGTGGGCACCTGGGGTCACTAGCCTCCTCTAGATCCCAACGGGCCTTCATGGAAGCACAGGTGTTTGCAGCAATGCTATCAGTAGTCTTGTTGATTTTAGAAGAAAGGTTCACATTGGCTTTTGCCTTCGCTTTTTGTTTCCCTGACGCCAGACAAATTTTTTGCAGTGCGGATGAGTTCAGTGCACCATTGAGTGGTCAAAAAAAATTTTCAGGTAGGATGGGCCCCAAGTCAGTTTCAACTAGAGCTTGGTTGCAAAGATTGGGTGAGATTGAGTCCCCCATTGGATCCTCTGATTGGGTGGCCCAATCAGCATGGGGTTCTTAATCTGATTGGTTGATGGATTCCTGAGTTGCTTCCTCTGCAAAGGTTTCAATGTCCTCCTGGCATTGGGAGTGTGGGATGGCGGTGGTGACTTTGGCTGCTTCCTTGGCCATGGTCCTGCAGGCCTTCTTGGCCTTCTTCTGCTATTACAGGGTATAGGCTTTACCAGTAGGTAGCAGCCTTGTGCTCCCCATGGGAAAGCCTCTTTGGTGCTTGCAGTTGGTTCATAGTGCGCCTCTCCGCTGGCCATGGCCACCGAGGGGTGCTCTTGGAATGTGACGCCCTCTTTGGTGGGGCATGCATATGCCTTATGGCCAAACACATCACAGTGGGTGCAGATGGGGGGCGCGCTGTCCACCGTAACCCGGAAAGGGTGGGTGGTATGCCCTTCAATATTAATAAAAGTGAAGTGTGGGATCTGGGTTAGGTCCATCACAATCTCCTCGGTTGGGGTCAGAACTGCGATGGCTTTGCCAGTGCACAGGTGTGGCATCAGAGTGAAGCGTTGCATTTTGAAAGATTGTATTTTGCCATATATTTGGTGAGACCATCTTTCAGGTGTTGCTCCAAAATGTCACGTTTAACCGTAGTAGGCAAAAAGTCAAACGTGAGGAAAATTTGGTTGGATTTTGTCCATCTGGTGCATTTGGTTTTTAATGACACATTGCCCTTCAGGGAGGTCAATCATTACGCACACCACAGCAGCCTCGTCTGCTGCCTCCTTGTTTTCAAAACCTAGGTCCAGCCAACCGCGTGACATGGAGTGAGGTGCAACGTACACCGCGGTCAGGAAAAAGTGTGCACATCCCCACAAAATTTTCCCATAAAGCCATTTGTTGGATGTCCAGAAACACGCGGACTCCGTATTCCACCAATGAAAGTGGCTGGGAGTGCGGCGTGTTGATGTACTGGTTGCATCATGCTTGCCAAGTGAGGATTTCTGGGGAAATAATGACCGCCAGTTTTTTAAAAGAAATTATCATTCTTCCAATTTATCCGTGGCATTTTTGAATGTTTGAGGCCGCAGGCCTACCACCTGCTCCTCTTACCTTATTTGCCCAACTGCTCCCTGACATGGGCGCAGACTAATCTCCTCTGTGAGATTATCAAACTAGATTCAGACTTGAATTGAATTGAATAGGTTGCAAAAGTGATTGCAACGAGAGAGAAAAGTATCATCACATTGATTTTGATGGGCTGTTCATTCCTACCACGATCCATCCTCCCTCCCCCAAGAGGTGACATAGGCGGAATCATCCCCATATTGAGGACAACTAATAAAAATAAAAATTATAAAATTATATCGGTTTTTTCTCTATGCAATTTATAATCTTTTCTTTTCTTTTTTTCCCCAATATCTTTTATCAATTTTTTATTTTAATTCTTCTTTTTTCCAAGGGACTTGACATTATTTCAGTTCAGTGGTCCATCTTTTTATTTTTTTTCCCCCAAACTGGGTCCTGAGTACTTAAACCTGCCAGTTTTCTATGGTTCAGAGGTCCTTTTTTCAGACTTAACCATCTATATTGGTTCAGAGGTCCTTTTTTGGACTTGACCAAATCATCTGGACATGACCAACTTAATGGTTCATCAGTCCTTTGAGAACTCTTTTTTTCATTGATCCATCACTTCAGATACTTAGCATGGACTCAATTCACAACTCTTCCATCCAAGAGATCCTTGATGAAGTAAGTATCAGTTGCTGTCTTGGCGATAACATCAAATGGACCTGACCACAACAAATCTAGTTTGTTTCTTCTTCCAAAACCATGCATATCACAATAGACTACTCTTTCGCCTATTTGAAATTCTGCTAAGGCCAGTTGGTTTCTAAAGTCTGTCAATTTTGCTTGTATTCTTTTCTATAATGTAGTATAAAATTTTTGCAATTGCATATCAATCAGGATATCCATCAGTCGGTTCAAGTACTGTTTGGCACTCATCCCCAACGTTGGTTCCACCACCAAGTATAAAATCGGTGGCAACTCAGCCTTCCTTCCGTATAACAACTCAAATGGCGTCTTCCCCATCGCCGTATTATGACTAATATTGTAGGTGAACGTCAATAAACTCAGTTACATTCCCCATGTGGAAGTTCTTCCTTCAACAAGCTTCCTCAGCGTCGCAGCCAGCGTTCCATTCACCCACTCTACCTTCTCGTTTGTCTCCAGCTGGTAGGGTACTGAAATGACTCCTCTGATCCCCATTATCTCATTTAATCGTGGGATCACATGAGATGTGAATTTTGTCCCATTATTGCTAATCAGTACCTGCGGACATCCAAATCAATATACTACTTGATCCAGGTTGAATCTCACGGTGCTGGTAGCGTCTACTTTTGTTAGGTCCTTTGTCTCAACCCATCTTATCAGATGGTCGATGGCAACTATAATGTACTTGACTCCCCCTGTGCTCATCGTCAGCAGTCCCATCACATTGATGGACACTGTATGCCAGGCAAATCCAGGGCGGACCAGTTGGTATCCAGTTGTATTCTTATGTGGTTTTTGCAGCTGGCACTCCACACAACAAGCTAGATAATCCATGACATCTTAGTTGATGGATTCCCAGTAGTAGTACTGGCAAATATTATCAGTTGTTTTCCTCAGGCCTCCATGTCCAACAACCTTGTAAACTGCTTGCATGATAGCTGCTCTTTACAACGGCTTTGGGAATAATAACTGCTTTCCATTGATCATCTTAAACACTTGTCCATCTATGGTCTTGGTGTTTTACATTGCTTTCTGAAGCAAACCTTGGATTTCTTGGGGCTCGTTCCTGATTTCTCCATTGACCATTCTCTGGAACAGCTCATCCGCCTGTGTGTATACCATCTGGACCATTGGTAAATGCAATAAGCCATCTGGATTCTGGTGAGAAGCCCCCGCTCAGTGGACAATCTCATAATCATAAGCCTGGAGCTTAAGTGCCCATTGGACCAGTCGTCCTTCTGGCTCTCTCAAATTGTGAAGCTAACGCAATGAAGAGTGGTCCATCACCACTTTAAAGTGCGTTCTGTGGATGTACACATGAAACTGCTCAAATGCATAAATGACTGCAAGGCATTCACGCTCAGTTACAGTGTAGTTCCTCTCAGTGTCTGAGAGTGTCCAGCTCACATATGCCATATGATGTTCATCCCCAAGTTCATCTACTTGGCTTAGTATGGCACCAATCGCCATCAATGAAGCATTGGTTTGTATAATAAACTCTCAACGAAATTTGGATATTTCAGAAAAGGAGAATCTATTAAATCCCAGCATAGCTCATTGAAGGGTTCCTGGGCTTCATCATTCCATATGAATCCTTTTTTGGATCCTTTAATAAATGGAATGGGGCTTGGATATCTGGGCAAAGTCCTGAATTAGTATTCTGTAGTATCCAACCATCCCAAGGAAAACTTGGATGTCTTGGACATTTTTATAGCACAGCCATCCCATATTCCTTCTTATGTTACAAGTCTGGCGATATCTTCATACTCTTTAACAGCTTAGTCAAGACAATATTGATGGGTGCTCCACTGTCGACAATCACCCACACCAGCACTCAATTCACTTGTATGTCTATATACATACACTCAGAATATTGCAATATAGTGTTTACTGAGTGAATAGCAGCATTTTTAGCCAAATCTAGTGTGTGAATAATTTGCACTGATAAATCAGGAAATGATTCCTTTTTTGCACTGAGGGGGATTGACAGATTGGCCTCATCTAATCAGACTTCAGATAATTCTTCAGGATTCTTGGCAGTTTGCATCTTATCTGCCAGCTGTTGGGCATATGGCTAGGCAACTTCCTTGATTACCTTGAGGTCAATTCTCTTTTCCCCGGCTCTGGTCACTGCATTTAAATCCAGATTGACCACTTGATACAGCTGATCCTTTATGTCATCATCTATGAACAGATCGCTAATATCAATTTACTTGGTCATGATGTCAGGAGGAATAGGCTTCTCCGAAGCTCTAGACTGTTCCCTGTCTAGGCCGTGGGCCCTTTTCCTGGTTCCTTGGTGGCAGCTGACTCTTTCGCCTGGACCACGTTGATCTGATCCTTCAGCTTCTTACAGTTCATGGAGAAATGTCATTTCCCACCACATTGGTAGCAGACCTTTTCCTTCTTATTAAACGGTCTTAATTCTATAGGCTTATTCCCCAGCATGGTTTGATTGGTTGTCTCTTTAGCTTCTTTGTTTCCCTTCATGGGATTTGGATTGCATACCAGATTGTATTTGAAGCTTCTATTTGGGGCATCAAATGTCGCTCCCAAAATCTTCAAATTATCTACCATTTGTGAGGTAGTTATTTCCATCACAAACATGGTAGACATCATGCGATGCAAATTGTGATAGAGACAAAGGGCCGCTTGCAAGGCGATTTTGGCATTGAAGTCATCAGCACTTACGCTTCAACCAGGATCTGCGACTCCTGGTAAAACTGATCTACGAAGCTTGCTAGAGACTCATCTTTATGGAACTGGATTCCCATAAATTTCTGTTTGCGCTTTAACATGCGCGTCAGACTCCTGAACTCTTTCATGATGGCCGCCGTTGCCTCAGCATATGACCAGCTGTCTCCCTCCAGATGAGGTAACATTAAGTTCTGACAGTCGGTATCTAGACAATTCATGACTGTCAACGCCTTTTGACAATCCCCATAGCCATACATGGTCATGTCGAACAGTCAGAAAAATGCTATGGCGTTATCCTGATGGAATGTTGGCAATTTCAGCGTTGCCTTAAATTCCTCCAAGTTATCTCTGACCAATTCTCTAGGTTCAGCCACTCTGCTAACTTGAGGAGTGACTTTTGGCATCATCTCTGAAATGGCAGCAAAAGCGGGTGACATGTTCTTTGGGGTATTTGACTTCCCAAGTATTGTGTGAGGACTTCTTTCTTTGGCATCACTTACCATATCTGGCTCACAACCGCATTTGTGAGTTTTAAGTTCCTCCACCTGTGTGGTCAGTCGCTCTATATCCACGCTGAATTTTCTCAAACAAACGTGATCCACTTCTCACTCCGTTTTCAGATATAAGACCTCTCAAACGAGGTCCCCTTCTTTCTTCTTCAATGAAGTTACTTTCCCAAGTAACTCGTTCCCAAAGCTTGCAACATTAT
>JAKSZP010012596.1:0-32565 GCA_022478985.1 Massospora cicadina
GTACTTCGTTCAGTTACTTATTTTTATATTTATTATGGCTTAGAGCTACATATAAAATAGGATAAGGCTGAACATTGTTCTTTAATAGAGATTTAGCAGAAACTGTTTTTACTGAGCATTCATTTGCATAATTACCAGGCTTGTGGCAATTATAACATAGCTTTTTCTTTGGTCCAACGTTGTTGATAGTTAGTTCTGATAAGTTTCTTTTCCTTATTTTTGTTTGAATTAGTGGGTGCTTCAATCATCAGATTTGTTGTGGTCTCAATTAAATCCTGAAGAGGCATAGTGATTGGATGATGTCTAACCAATTCTGTCCAAAAGTCATTTAAGCCTTGGTGAAAGAGAAGTGAAACCATCTCAGAATCTAAATTAGCTTTATGAAACGCATCAATTTTTTTGTATAATCCTCCATAGCTTGATATTCCTGTCTTAGCTTCAGTAGAGCTATACGTGCTTGTAATCTTGATCCAGCTGGTGTTACAGCAGCTAAAATTTGACTTTTAAAAGTCTCATAATCTGTGCCTAGACTTTCTTCTTCAAGAGCCTTTACAAAACAATTAAGTGCATCCCCAGTGAGTTGGGAACCTATTGCCATCACTTTGCATGCATCATTGTGATAAGTGTTGGGGTAGATTTTGAATTGTGCACTTAATAAAGCCAGTCCTTCCTTTATAGTTGAAAGTGTCAACTTTTCAGGAAAGTTTACTGTGGAGCTAAATGGAATAGTATGATTAGCTACTGTCACAGTCTGCACTTGGCTGGGTCATTCTGAGTTCCTTGATAGATTATCTGATTGAGACTCAGAAAAATTTAAGTGCGCCTTAATTTTACTATAGGCCTTTTGTAAAAATTTACTTTAAGTTGATTATTGGTCATCAACCCAGTAACCTTTTTACTGCACAGGTTCAATTTCCTTGTGCACTTCATTGCGTTGTATATATAGTGTTAATTGATAATAGTATGGAGACTATTATCCATAGTTGAGTTTGAACTATTATTATACCCAACGCTTCAGCCAGTTCTTCCTATTAAATACTCTATAAGTCATACTTGTAGGTATTTGTTCCCTATACTATTGTCCACCCGTTCTTCATTAAGATACCTTGGTGAAGGTCTCTTTTGGCCCAACACACAGTTAGCAGCTATCCCTGATTGTGGTTCCTTAATCTCTAGATCCCCGCTCAGATCTCTACTCTTCTCTCTGAGAGTCTTCCAATTATTGCATTCTGCAGTAATATCCTTGAGATGGAACATCACAATGGAAGCTGATAATCTAACTATAGACTGAATCAACAATATTACTGTAGATAATAACGTTGATAATAACAACGTCAGTAATAATAATCTTGGTAATAATAATAATGTTTTTATTATAGTAAATCCTAGGGAATTCCATAGTAGGGGATTCGGCTGTCTAACCCTCAGTTGACACATCTTTGATGAAATGGCAGCCATTGCCATTGAATCATCCTTCCTCATCTCAGAAGCAATGGTCTTCCCCATCCTGGCTAGGATTCTGTCATTGGACATACTCGAGACCTCAAGCAGAAAGAGTCAGAAAACGTGTCCCTAATGTTTTCCTTTCAATCCAAGTGACCAAACCATAATTGGCTAGCAACCTGCTTAGGTAATGGGACTTATTACCCATTATGTAGGCCACTTCACCAACCAATTGATTCGCTAGTTGCAGGTGGCATCACTCACCTTGCAACTCACTATTCATTCCCAATCAATCGGTGATGAAACCTGACCAATCCCAGTTGGTATACCTGATAGTTAGTCACTATCAGATGCCCCTATTTCATCGGCCACTCCACCCAATGAGGTCTTATGTATTCATCCAGATTGATCCCCAATGGATATGACCAGGTGAATATCCCAAAATTCCCCAAATATAGTTCCTCTGAAACTTGGGCCAACTGATTACTGATTCACTTTGCCTTAAGGAATTTTCCTATAGTGATACCAGGTAATCTAGCAGGCTGGGAATATGGGCATAAAACCCAATACATCCCCCCTCTTGCCTAGATATCCAGCAAGAAAAGGACTGGGGAATGAGAACACCACTTTGGACACCTGTTCAAATACTTCATTGGTTAAGTGGAGTACACTCATTAATACTTAACGCTGCTTGGGATGAACTTCAGCATGCGCCGTTCTTCCTCTTCCTCCTCATTACTGCCTTCTCAGAGCGCGGTCCCCATGACCTTTTGTCATGCTGGGCTGATCGATTTACTTGTGACGACTTTAGTCACAGGATCTGGTTTTCCCCCCCATCAGGGTATATGACCCACTGTCATATTCAGGATTCTTGGTTCAGCATCCTTGAATTCCTGATTTTCTCCTCGTCCTAGACAAGAGACTCTTGCCATTAATGTTTGTTTCATGGCTTGGTTAAGAATACTTATTTCTTATTCACCCTTATTATTTTGTACATAACCTCTTGGACGTAAGACATTCTTAAATCTTCCTTTGGAAAGCTTATCTCATTAATTTTGGGATTAATTTTCCCAAAATTGGAGCTTAATGGATTATAGAGTGCATAATGTCAACTTCTATATAAGTCTGACATCTCCCCTCTCATCCAGCTCATATGTCAAATTCCAAATCACGCTACTAGCAGCTCCATAACAGTCTGTTTAATCCAGACCTCCATCTCTTACAGCTCTGGTGCCATATTGGGATTACTCAGGTTATTCGCCAATTGCCTCTTCCTTGATTGCTGTTTTCCTCCCCACTCCAGGGTTTCGCGATTGGCCTCTTCTGACACTTCAATTTCCCTTCCCCTAGTCAATTTCTCTCAGAGATTGGAATCCACTCAGCGAACATGGTTCATGTAGGTCTCGCCCTCGCAAGCATCTGATTGCATATGAATTTTGATGGGCTGTTTCTTCCTACTGCGATCCATCCTTCCTCCCCCAAGAGGTGACATAGGCGGAATCATCCCCATACTGAGGATGATCAATAAAAATAAAACTTTCAAGAAAATATATTGGCTTTTATCTATGTATTTTTAAAAATCTTCTCTCTTCTTTTTTTCCCAATATCTTTTATTGATTTTTTATCTTTATTTTCTTTTTCTATGGGACTTGACCTTGATTCAGTTCAGAGATCCATCTTTTCCCCAAACTGGGTCCTGGGTACTTAAGCCTACCAGTTTTCCATGTTTCAGAGGTCCTTTTTTGGACTTAACCATCTAGATTGGTTCAGAGGTCTTTTTTGGACTTGACCTAATCATCAGGACATGACCAACTTAATGGTTCATCGGTCCTTTGGGAACCCTTTTTATTTTTTTCCTTGATCCAACGCTTTAGATACTTAGTGTGGACTCAATTTACAACTCTTCCATCTAAGAGATTCTTGATGGAGTAAGCATTAGTCGCTGTCTTGGTGATTACTTTGAACGGACCCAACCACAACACATCCAATTTGTTTCTTCATCTAAAACCATGTGTATTGCAATAGGCGACTTTTTCCCCTATTTGATATTCTTCTAATGCCAGTCAGTTTTTATCATCCATCAATTTCGCTCGTATCCTTTTCTTCAAGATTGTATCAAATGCTTGTGATTGCATATTGATCAGGATACTCATCAGTCAGTTCAAGTATTGCTCAGTACTAATCCCTGACGTAGGTTCCACCACTGAATATAAAATTTGTGGCAACGCGGCCTTCCTCCAATATAGTAATTCAAACGGCGTCTTTCCTATTGCCATATGACGACTAATATTGTAGGTGAACATCAATGAACTCAGGTACATTCCCCATGTGGAAGTTCTCCCTGCAACTAACTTCCTTAGCGTCATGGCCAGCGTCCCATTGACCCATTCTACCAGTCCGTTCATCTCCAGCTGGTATGGTACTGACACGACTCCTCAGATCCCCAATATTTTATTTAGCCTCAGGATCACATGAGATGTGAAGTTGTTCCTATTGTTGCTCAATAGGACTTGTGGACATCTATGCTGGTATACTACTTGATCCAGGATGAATCTCACAGTACTGGTAGCTTCAACTCTGGTTAGGGCTTTCATTTTGACCCATCTTTCAGATGATCGATGGCTACTATGATGTACTTGACTCCCCCTGTGCTCATCACCAGCGGTCCCATCACGTCAATGGACACCATGTGCCAGGCGAATCCAGGGTGGACCAGTCAATATCCAGTTATTTTTTTGTGTGGTTTATGAAGCTGGCACTCCACGCAACAAGCCAGATGATCTACAACATAGTAGTTGATTGATTCCCAGTAATAATACTGGCAAATATGATCAGTTGTTTTTCTCAGGCCTCTGTGCCTGAAAACCTTGTGAGCTGCTTGTACTTTGCTGCTTCTTCTGACAGTTTTGGGAATAATAGCTGCTTCCCGTTGATCATCCTGAATACTTGTCCATCCATAGTCTCAGTGTTTTCTATCGCTCTTTGAAGTGCACCTTGGATTTCTCGAGGCTTGTCCTTTATTCTTCCTCTGACCATTCTCTGGAATAGCTCATCCGCCTGCAGGTATACCAACTGGACCATTGGTAACTGCGATAAGCCATCCGCGTTCTGATGAGAAGCCCCCACTTGGTGGACTATCTCATAATTGTAAGCCTGAAGCTTAAGTGCCCATTGGGCCAGTCGTCCTTCCAGTTCTTGTAGATTGTGCAGTTAATACAGTGAAGAGTGGTCCATCACCACCTTAAAGTGCATTCCGTGGATGTAGGCCCAAAGCTGCTTGCATGCATATATGACCACAAGGCATTTCCGCTCAGTCACAGTGTAGTTCCTCTCAGTGATTGAGAGTGTCCGGCTCACATATGCCACCATATGCTTGTCCCCTGTTCGTCTACTTGGCTCAGTATGGCGTCAAACGCCATTAACGAAGCATCAGTTTGAATGATAAACTCCCAAACAAAATTTGGATATTTCAGAATTGGCAAATCTACCAAATACCGGTGTAACTCATTGAATGAGTTTTGGGCCTCTTAATTCCATATGAATCCTTTTTTGGATCCTTTAATAAATGAAATAAAGGTTCAGCTATTTGGGAGAAGTCCCAAATATATCTCCTGTAGTATCCGGCCATCCCAAGGAACATTTGGATGTCTCAGACACTCTTTGGCACAGCCATCTGTTCAATAGCTACTATCTTCTGGGTTTGCAGCTGCAATCCATTTGCGTTGATCACAAATCCCAGGTATTCCAACTCTTTCTTGAAGAAGTGGCACTTCCTTGGCTTGATCTTCAAATTAGCTGTGGACAGTCTCTTAAAACTTCTTTCAAGTGATGGAGGTGATCAGTAAACATCCTTCTGAACACATTGATATTGTCCAGATATACCAGGACACATGACAACTTCAGGTCGCTTAATATTGCATCCATGGCCCTCTGGAATGTTGCAGGCGCATTGCAAAGACCCTGGGGCATCCTTGTCGCTGGTATAACCCCTGCACGGTAATAATTGCACATTTTTCTTGGTCTTCTTCTGGCAAGTTAATCTGCCAGTATCCCAAGATTAAATCCATCGCGGAGAAATACTTCGCTTCTCCTAATCAAACCAGTGCATCGTCAATCCTTGGTAGGGGATACAAATCCTTCTTCATAAATTTTGTTCAGCCTCTGGTAGTCAATCACCACCCAGTTTGATCCATCCTTCTTCTTCATGATCAGAATTGGACTCGCCCAAGACTTGACAACCGAACTAGAAGCCCATGCTTCATTAGTTTGCTGATCTCATCCTCACTACTGCTTCAGTGGCTTTTGATCTTCAGATTGTCTCATCTTTATCAGTAGATTTTCCCCAGTGTTGACCTTATGAATTATGTCTCATGCGCATCCCAAATCGTGGTTGTCCTGAGCAAACACTTTCCAATATTTCTCAAATAATTTGAGCACCTCCTCCTGGCCTTACAGCAGATCAGCAAGCTGCTCCCAATCAACCAATAGGTCGATGATTTTGGCCACCCTGGCCGGTAATCCCATTTCATCAAGGGTGGAATTTCCTCCATTCAGCTGTCGGGATTTCTGGTTGCTTCTTAGGACTAAAACTCATAGACCATAAAATCGATATTTTATATATTTTTTTGTATTTTTCTTTTGCAATGGGACTTGCAACCTACAAAAAGGCTCAGAGGTCTTTCTTTTCCCTTCATCCAAACTAGGTCCTGGGCACTTAAACCTACCAGTTATCATGGTTCAAAATCTTATTCTCTTAAGATTTAACCAACCATTTGGTTCAGTGGTCCCTTTTTGGGACTTGACCAAAATTTCAGGACATAACCATTTAATGGTTCAAAAGTCCGCTAGGTACATTACAACTATTTTTTAGGCTCAAAACTACCAATTTATATTGACCTTTCTCCCTATATGACCTGCAGCGCTGTCTCCTCATGTATAGGCCTTACTTGCTGACTTTGGAAATTCTCCTGAATTAGGCTTTTAATCCCGACTGGAAATTCGTCCAACAGGCCCTAATTTCATCTCTTATACAGCAACTGATGCTTTCAGATCTTGGTATCTCATCAGACAATAGTTTTGTCCAATTGTCCAGCTCGTTTTTCTCCTGAAAATGATGTTCAGCCTTCATGGCTATCCTTAATTACACAGGTCGTTCTGGCTTCATTAGCTTCATCCAATTTCTCCTAAATTGATGAACTCATCTCCAGCAACTTCTGACCAGTGATTGAGTGTTTATTAAGTCAAACGTTTTACTCCACTATATTTGATCAATCATTTCCTATTTTGACTTCATCTCTTCATTGGTATGGCAATCCAATTCTACTGATTAATTACTTCTTATTTCGTCCAATGCCTCATATAAACACTCACTCCTCAGGATTATTTAAAGCGGACCCAATTTCAACCTGAGTTGATCCTGCCTTTCCTTGGGACTATTTACAGCAGGCCCAATTCCAACCCATGTTGGCCCTACTGATACTCTTCATCTCAAGTAGATGTCCAATGGAACTGGTTTCCTTGCAGCACTAGATAGTTTCATATCTAGGCTGCAAGTCCTTTTCCCTAAACTTAAGTATCTTCATTTTGCCTCACTCAAAGCTCCACTGCTGAGCTGGGTGAACGCCATTGAACGTGATCCACTTTACGTTATATCTTTGTTACTTCCTTCAGTAACATATCTTCAAAATTGGAAGCATCTTCATAAAGCCTCATTTTCTATATTCTTCAACCCAACTACACCCCTGTAGTGAGCACCAACTTGTAAAAAATTAATTTGAGTTGATTATCAATTGTCAACCCAGTAACCTTTTTACTGCACAGGTTCAATTTCCTCGTGCACTTCATCATGTTGTATAAAATGTATTAATTGATAATAGTATGGAGACTATTATCCATTGTTGAGTTTGAACTATTATTAAACCCAACGCTTCAGCCAGTACTTCCAATTAATTACTCTGTAAGTTGTACTCATAGGTATTCGTTCCCTATATTCCTGTCCACCCAATCTTATTAAGATACCTCAGTGACAGTCTCTTTTGGCCCAACACACAGTTAGCAGCTATCCCTGATTGTGGTTCCTTCATCTCTAAATTCCCGCTCAGATCTATACTCTTCTCTCTGAGAGTCTTCCATTTATTGCCTTCTGCAATAAAATCCTTGAGATGGAACGTCACAATGGAAGCTGATAGTCTAACTATAGACTGAATCAACAATATTACTGTAGATAATAACGTTGATAATAATAACGTGGTAATAATAATCTTGGTAATAGTAATAATGTTTTTTATTTTATAGTAAATCCTAGGGAATTCCATAGTAGGGGATTCGGCTGTCTAACCCTCAGTTGACACATCTTTGATGAAATGGCAGCCATTGCCATTGAATCATCCTTCCTCATCTCAGCAGCAATGGTCTTCCCCATCCTGGCTAGGATTCTGTCATTGGACATACTCGAGACCTCAAGCAGAAAGAGTCAGAAAACGTGTCCCTAATGTTTTCCTTTCAATCCAAGTGACCAAACCATAATTGGCTAGCAACCTGCTTAGGTAATGGGACTTATTACCCATTATGGTAGGCCACTTCACCAACCAATTGATTCGTTAGTTGCAGGTGGCATTACTCACCTCACAACTCACTATTCATTCCCGATCAGTTGGTGATGAAACCTGACCAATCCCAATTGGTACACCTGAAAGTCAATCACTATTAGATGCCCCTATTTCGTCGGCCACTCCACCCTATGAGATCTTAGGTATTCATACAGATTGATCCCCAATGGATACAACCAGGTGAATATCCAAAAATCCCCTGAACGTAGTTCCTCCAAAACTCAGGCCAACCGATTTCTGATTCACTTTGCCTTAGGGAATTTTCCCCTAGCGACACCAGGTAATCTAGCAGGCTGGGAATATGGGCAAAAATCCCATCACCTTTAACAATATATATACAGCTATTGCGCCTAGTAGCATAAGGAAAAGGTGGTAATATATTTTGGTTGGCAGTCAATTTTTCAGAGACTGGAATATCTTTAACCCAGTCTGGAATAGCAACTCGTGAACTTGCCATGCCTGAACTAAGAGTACAGTATAACAAGGGAAGGATGCGGATAAGAAATATAATAGCTGTGAATAAAGGTCTGTTGGACCCTAATATAGGTTGTAGAGCTTCAGCTAGACCAACCCCTGTTAGGGCCAAGATACCAGTGACAGTGGGTAATTGTAAAATTGAGTTAAAGGAAATATTTGGATTTTCAGAGTTGTTTAATTGATATATGGTTGATAGTAAAGATCCTTGTACTTTACTAAGGATTAAAAGAAAGTAAATCAAGTAAGTATTTAGAAGCATCTTAACTTTATTGACTGCAAGGAATGATTTTAGAAATATTCAGCTTATATTCACTTTTCAGACTATTGAACTAGCTTTAGGGTTTACTTGATTATTATCTAGCTTTAGATTCTTTAGGCTCTTTCTGTCTTAGATAACCAAAGCTTAGAATAGTAGTCAACTGCCTAGTTAGGACTACTAAGACCTGGCCCCAGGTGTTCCAATATTCAATTCGAATTTGATAGGCTTGAATCAACTTGTTTGACTCGCTACTTGTCTGCTATGTGACTTTGCTATCATCTTCGATTGTTTAAGCTGATTACATATATCATATGTTCTATCAATAAGAACTGATATATCAGGGATATCTTTCATGTCAGGATTTGCCCTGACATCATTGGAAAATTGGCCAAATTGGGCAATTGTAAATTGATGAATGAATAACAGGTGGAACCAATGAGATATGGCGAAGTGAATTACTAAGTCATGAAAGCAGTACCATCCAAAGTCATTACCATATAAGCAGGATGAGATGATGGAGAAGAAAAAGTTGTTGGTAGTTTAGAGTAAGTATAACAGTGAGGATCCGCTGTATTAATATATATAAAATAGAGTTGAGGGAGCGAGCGCCCCATATTTATTTATTTTATCTATATGTTTATTCTGTCTTATCAAGGACAACGATCATCATATCATTGGTCCTAATTGCTCAGTGGGTTGAACCCTGTGCAAAAATCCGTCGGCGTATCTCTCAAGTACCACCAATTTCATAATAAACTTCTTCTAATCTTGCTTGTTGCAATCATAATGGGGTAACACACATATCCAAGTTGAACTGCCTGCTGGTACCATAGTATATTGTATGGATTGATAGTTCTTCAGTATACATGTCATAAATAATATTCAGCAGTGTTGAATGCTGGCCCAGAGCAATGTTGAGACAATTTTCCATATTCCACAGCAAAGTGTTCTGCCTTGCAAGTAGAACCTCCAACTCTGGTGCACTGCTGTCAAACTGTAGATACTTGATTGGATTGTCACCAGTGGCGTTGGCTGCCACACAACTGGTTTCTATGTTAGCATTAAACAAATCCCAGTTCACTGTGATCTTTTAATGCTTATACAATGGTTGACCAATTAAGAATAGTAACTAAGCTTTTACCACTGACTTTTTGACCATGCCGCTCAGATATGTAGATTTATGCATCATGTTCTTCTTGATGTTGACATTGAATGACTGATCATCATCTAATTGATATAAAAAGCTGTTGCACCATTGTGTCCACATCAATGGGTACATTAAAGAATTGTCCAATGATGCCATAGCTGCCATCATAATGCAACTGACATATCTGCATGAATGGCGGATGCGGTGATACTAGACATGCACTGATTGGATCTAATGCAGGCAACCCATGTTGCTTAGGTGGATACACAAATCCGTTCAAATGTGACAACATGGGCACTTTGTCCAAGGCCAGTGATTTTCTACATGTGCTGCACAGTTTAAAGTCAGCCACCGCCTCTTCTGGGAAAGTATTACTAAGCAGCGGTAAGTGTTTTTCCTTTGGTGGCTTCAATGAGCGCAGAAACCATAGAAGGTCACACACATCACACTTATGTCTGAATGGATTGTTGACAAGTGTAGTAGTGAAATGTGCACTAGCTGCTGCCCAATATGTCTTCATAATTGGTGATCGCACACAATTGATGTCTATACAGTCAAACGTTGATATAGAAGTGATTACATCATCCACTTGCATAGGCTCAGCTGCCCCAGCCGCAGATGTACTGGTGCCATTGTTAATCCACTTGGACGCCTTCATTCTTTTACATTCCCAGCACCGCTTCACTCTGTCATATGGTATTTTATGGGTATCACTGGACACCTTCATTATTTCATGTTCTTGGCACCGCTTCACTCTAGCATATGGTGTTTTATGGGTATCACTGGATTGCTCTTGAGAATCCCTTTCCAACAAATACAATCTCTATACTTTGATTTGACTTTTTGACAAGTATAGGTCAACTTTGCATTATTTAATTTAATTTTTGACATGATATATGTCCTATGTCTGGGGGTAAGTTCAAAAATATGAGATCATAACTGATGAGCCTAAATTATTATAGGTGTGGATTGTTTTTGCATAGGTTAACCAATAAAATCAACTAGATTTAAAACAAATTATTGTAAATGGTAATCAGTAAATTTAGTATAGATTGACCAATTAAATCAACTAGATCTATAATGATTTATTGTAGATGGCGATCAGTAAATTTAGTATAGATTGACCAATTAAATCAAACAAATAAATATAATGAGGTAATATAGTTAGTTATCTGAAAGTTTACCATTAATTGACAGATAATATCAACTAAATAATAAAAACTATAAGTGAATACGGCCAGCTTTATACCTGAAACATTGGACTAATCAAATCAACTGAACATCTTTATATATATATTTTATATAATACTTGTGTCAAGTTTATATGAGATTGGTAAATAGTCTAGGAGTAGGTGTTGAGAACATGCATTTATAACAATTTATTTATTTAACCGAGGTAAGCCTACCAGGGGACAGACATTACTGAATATATGTGAAGCTAAGAGAATAACTAAAAATACAAAATTAGGCACCCCAGGTTGCTTAAGTTGCCCCTGTTGCCAGCAGGACTGCCAGGTATGGGGGGTTGGTGCACTACTCCGAGGGGGTTTCCCCTGCTATGGAGCAGGTGTGAAGGAAAGGGTCTGTGTGGAGGAACCAGAGTGGGAACCATGATAATATGAGCGCTTTTTGTCTTGGTCTCATATATCCAAAGAGTCAGGCTTGGAAGTGCTCTAGTAAGTGGACATGGAATCTGTTAATAATCCCATGAATGGTTGGGACCGTGCCCTTGAACGCATCTAATGAAATTGTGTGTATTGTCCACATTGCAATGGGTAATATTAGGGAGCGGAGGGTAGATGGGATTGGTGACTCAATCTGGAGCGCGAAGATACTTTTTGATATCGAGAATTCCTGTTTGTTTTGAATCTTGAGCAGGCGTGCGACTTCCTGCCATATAGCTTTGGTTGGGGGCATGTTTCTAGGCGGTGATGTAGGGATCCCTCCCCTCCACATACTGAACATGTTTTGTGGAGGGAGTTGGAGCGGTCCGCTGTCCTATAGGTCCTTCTCAAACAGCGCCAGGCGTTTGCTCTTATCCTTGGCTATATGAGTAGGTGGTGTGTCATTTTCCACATTGCTTTCTGTGTGGTTAAATCATAGGGAATGTCCAGCATATCTAGGTATTCTATCCTAGCTATGCTTGGGGTTGTTGCGAGCATCTCCCTCTGGGGGTGGTTTTTTGGGTTTCTTAATTTGAATTGGGGGCTGGGTCGTCCCCTTCCCTGTATAGTACCCATGTTCTCTATGGTCCATCCCATATGGCGGATAGTTCTGAGGATACATTTGAAATGAGGGGAGGTTCCATGCGGACCTGTTGCAGTAGGGTGCTTGGCAAGGTATGAAAGTAGTCTGGGTGGACTATGTGGGTTGGTTAATTTAAGCCTGTGCAAAGTTAGTCCTTACTGCTCTAGACCAATGTTGTTGCGGGAGGTCTGGAGCAAGGATTACTTTATCCAGGTACCTAGGATGTGATTGGCATGGCTCTCAAAATCTATTAGTCCCATGCCTCCGCTTGAGCGTGGGCCAAATAGTGTTTCCATCCATATAGGAGGGTGAGAGCCAGGCCACAGCCAGCCCTGGATAAACGCGCTAATTGAGGTTATAAAGGTAGGTGCAAAGGCTATCGCATGGGCCTGGTACCACAGTATTGGGAGGATAAGCGAATTAGCAACTGTAACTCGTCCTGTTAGTCCTGGGGTTCTCCCCTTGAGGGAGGCTACGCGTTTGGATGCCCGTTGTAACATGTTACTTTCCATTGTCTCATTAGCATATCCACCTGATTCTAGCCAGATTCCAAGGTGGCGGACAGGAGTGGTGGTGGGAGGCGTTGCAAAGGGTAAAATAAACTGGGTTTTTTCTTCGAGTGTTGGTGTGAGGTTCTGATGTTGTGGCCCAATTGTTTGTGTATTTGCCTAAGAGGATGATTTCTGTCTTCCTTTTGTTGAGTGATGCATTGCTCACCCTGGAGTATTCCTCTAGAGTGTGTTCCAGCTGTCGGGCATCTTCATTGTTTGCTATACCTGCTACGCAGTCATCTGCAAAGGCCAGTATCTTGACTGTTGGTTGTCCTTGTGCGGCTATCCCCATGAGACATGAGTCAGTTACTCGGAGGAGCAGGTCAAAGCTGAAATTGTATAGCAGTGGGCTGAGGGGATCCCCTTGTTTGAGCCCTCTGTGTGGTTTGATATTGTTTGTTAGGAATCCAGGGCCGCATACAGCCATTGTTGCAGATTCTGTTAGGAGCATCGCCCATTTTATGAATCTTGGTGGGAGTTTGAAGGCATGTAGACATTCTTTTAGGTATGGCCAGCTAACACGGTCATACGCCTTTTCCTGATCCAAGAAGACCAGGGCACCAGTTGCTTTGTATTGGCAAATGTTTGCAACAGGGTGAATGTTGTTCCAGATTGAACGCCCTTGTATAAACCCAAACTGGTTGGATGATAGGACGTCAGATGCAATTGTGCCTAATCTAGCTGCTAAAATTTTTGTTAGAATTTTTGTGTCAGTGTTGGAGAGTGCAATTGGGCGCCAGTTGGCCAGGTCCAACTTGTCACCCTTTTTTAATTTTTAATTTATTGCGGGGAAGGCTGACCATGGGACGCACACTTCCAAATATGACTCAGAAGAGACAAAACTTAGTACCAGGGAAGGCACCCCAGAGAAGCGATGCTATCTCTTGTTGCCAGCGGGAACGCTACTTATGGGGAGGGGGAGGGAACGTGTGAAGATACCGTAGCCACAATTGAACACGTGTGGAGGAAGGGGTCTGATTTGATGAACCAGACTGGGAACCAGGATGAGACCAGTTGTCAGCAACGCGGTGGGAGGTATCCAAACATCCATGCTTAAAAGTGGTCCACCAAATGAGACCGGAGTCTGTGGACAGCTTCTGGGAGGGTGGGGGTGGAGCCTGCGATGGCATCCAAGACAATTGTGTGGATGGTACACATGGCGATTGCAACCACCAGAGCACGGAGGGAGGGTGGAAGGGAGGAGGCCATTGATAGAGCAAACATATCTCTTGACAGACTGAAGGGATGTGTTTGATTCTGGCCCAGTAGACGTTGAACTTCGCGCCATATTACTTTAGAGGTAGGGCACTTCTCCAGGCGGTGGAACAGCGTTCCATACTGGCCACACACAACACAAGATGAGTGTAAAGCATTAGAGCGCTCAGCTGTATGATACACCCGCCTCAGGCAGCGCCACACATGGGAGCGGACTTGAGGCTGCAACAGAGGATGGTGTGCGTATTTCCAGATAGTTTTTTGGGTCTCAATGGAGTAAGGGATGTCCATCATGTCCAGGTAGTCCACCCTGGATAGGACATGGGGCCGTGTGGGGATCATGCCATCTTGGATAGGTAGCCCCTGTACCTTTTGTGTGAACTGAGGAGAGGGGCAGCCTCTCTGGGCTGTGTGTCTGCTAATACAAATTCTCCACTCAGCGCTCCACATGGAGAGGAGGATTCGTTTATAGTGGGTTTTAGTACCGCGAGGACCTGTGGCCGATGGGTGTGAAGCCAGGTATTTCATCAGGGAGTGGGGGTTCGATGGATTGTTGAGGCCCAAGGCGCGGGAGAAGTTGGAGCGGGCCGCGCGGGACCAGTGTTGGGAGGGGAGTGTAGGGGCAGTGATGGCCGCAATCCAGGTACCCAAGATCTTGGAAGCATGGGCTCTGAAGTCGAGCAGACCCATGCCACCATGATGATGAGGGCCAAACATGACCTCTAGCTGCACTGGTGGAGGGCGGCCTGACCAAAGCCATCCTTGCAGCAGGGCATACAAGGATTTGTAGAAGCTTGGGGAGAAGGGGATGGCGTGGGCTCCAAACCAGACTTTGGAGAGGAGCGTAGAGTTTGCTAAAACAACCCTGCCAGTAAGGAAAGTAGGGTGGTCTCTGAGAGAGGTGATTCGCTTCATCATGCTGTCAGAATACGGCACTCCATTACTGCTGACGCGTATCCGCCTGCCTCCATCCACATGCCCAGATGGCTTATCGGTCCTATGGTAGGGCGTGGCACGAAGGGGAGCACCAGTGGGGCGGTGTGTGTTGAGCTGGTAGGGCGAGGAAGTGGGCGAGCAGATGGGCCGGGTTGGGAACTAATTGCTGGGGCCCAGCAGTTCTGAAACTGACCAAAGAGGATGATTTTGGTTTTGGAAGTGTTCAGTGCCGCGTTACTTACCCAGGAATACTCCTGGATGAGAGCTTCAAGCGCGCGTGCATCTTGATCATTAGACACCCCAACCACACAATCATCTGCAAACGCCATTATCTTGACTGGGGCTTGGCCTGGCACATGAACCCAGTGAGTTGGGCATTCACATTTCGCAGTAGTGGGTCAAGGATGAAGTTGTATAAGAGTGGGCTGAGGGGGTCCCCTTGTCGCAAGCCCTTTTGAGGGCGGACTACTTCCGTTAGGAAGCCAGGGCCATGTACTGCCATTGTTGCAGATTCCGTGAGCAGAATCACCCAGTTGATGAAGCGAGGGGGTAAGCGGAATTGATGGAGGCAGGCCCTGAGGTATTCCCAGTTTACTCTATCATAGGCCTTCTGTTGGTCCAAGAATACAAGTGCCCCAGAGGCTGTGGACTGACATGCATTAGCCATAGAGTGCACGTTATCCCAAATCAACCTTCTGGGTATGAAACCAAATTGTTCTGGGGAGATGGTGGCAGATGCTACAGTCCCTAAACGGTTAGCCATGATTTTTGTTAAAATTTTAGTGTCTGTGTTCGTTAAAGGAATGAGGCGCCAATTGACTAAGTCTAGCTTATCCCCTTTCTTGAAGAGTGTGACGGTAAAGGCCTCATGTCCTCCTGGTAGGAGGTGCGTTTCTAACAGGCTTTGGTTAAGTGAGGCGAGCAGCAATGAGGATATATATTTAAAATACTTTTTGTAGAATTCATATGGAATGCCATCTGGGCCTGGGCATTTTAAGTTTGGTGCACCGCGAATGGCTGTCCATAATTCGTTCAGATTAATCAAATTCATTATTTCTGGGTATTGGAAAATGGTGCGGATGTGGGCTCAGCCAAGAAATTCCGCCACTTTGGCCAGCTGAATTAGATCAGATCGGTACAACTTGGAGTAATACTTTTGTGTTTTGATTGCCACTTTGGCTGGTGTATCCGCAATGGAATCATCCAATCTTTGCACCTGTGTGCAGGCCATGCTCTGGCATGGTGTGAAATTTTTTTTAAAGATATGTGTGGTGCACTTGTCACCTTTTGTGATGTGTTTGGCCTGTACTGAACACAAACCCAATGTTTGTGTTGCCTTTTGAGTGCGTTGAGGTGGGCGGCTGCCTCCGCCCACTTCCAGCCCCATGCAGAGCTGTATCCTGTAGCTGAGATATTGGACTCCAGGTGTGCCAACTCTGCCAGAGCGCGCGAAATGACCGCCAATGTGGCTCATGAGCGTCTGGAGGAGAGATGGCGAGAGTGGCGGATGGTATCATCTTTGAAAGTTGCCCATGTGGAAATGGGGTCTGCGCAAAATGGTGCAACAAACTCTTTTGCCAAAGTTGCTGATTCCACCCACATGGAAAATACTGGCGACGAAAGCTCAGAGGGGCAGATTTTGCACCAATGTAGGGCCTTAGCCGCTGTGACAGGTAGGTGGAAGGTTATTGAGACCAGTCAGTGGTTGGTGAATTCCATTTTTGCTGTTTTGAAGTGGGATATGTGGGGTTGGAATTTCGCCGGCATTAGGATAAGGTCAATGCGGGTCATGGACCTTAATTGGCCGTTGTGGACATGGGAGTGCATCATGTTCTCGAGCAGCGAGGCATGTCGTGGCAGTGCATCCATTAACCTGAGGGTGGCCTTTAATACGCGACGGTTCTACATGACCCTGGGGGGCGTGGGGTGAGGAAGGCCACCGGTCCATTGGTGTGTTTAGCCAACAGTTCATGTCACCAGATACAAAAGGGTCTGGGGGTAGTGGGAGGGATTTGATTGATGAGAAAAATTCCCAAAGCTTGCGTTCACCATTTGGGGCATAGATGTTGATGATTGCGTGCGCTACGTTGGCCCACGAGAAAGTGACAAGTGAGAACTTGGCCATTTAGAAATGTTTCTGACGCTAAAAATTTAAAGAGATTGTTTCTCCAAACTAGCACCCCACAGTGCTCTGACCAAAAGGATAGGGATGGGAGGAGCCTTGTTTTCCAAGCTTCCTCAGAACCTTGTGGACAGTGGGACTCCTGGATGGCCAGGATATCCACGGGTAAATTTTGTTGTAAAAACTCAGTTTCCTAGCCTGGGACAGGGAGGCCTTGAGTCCGGCGATATTCAATGTCCCTAAAGTGAAGGTTTCCCCCATTGCACCTTAGGTGTGAGGGGGTGGGCACCTGGGCCCACCAGCCTCCTCTAGATCCCCACAGGCCTTCACAGCAGCGCAGGTGTTAGCAGCAATGCTATTGGGATTTTTGTTAATTTTTGTGGAAAGAGTTGCGTTGGCTTTAGCCTTCACTTTTTGTTTCCGACGTCAGACAAATTTTTTGCAGTGCAGATGAGTTTGGTGCACCGTTGAGTGGGTCAAAAAAAATTTTCAGCTGGGATGGGTCCCAAGTCAGTTTTGACTAGAGCTTGGGTGCAACGATTGAGTGAGATTGAGTCCCCCATTGGATCCTCAGATTGAGTGGCCCACTTGGCATGGTCTTCCCAATCTGATTGGTTGATGGATTCCCGAGTTGCTTCTGCTGCAAAGGTTCAATTTTTCTCCTGGCGTTGGGAGTGTGGGATAGAGGTGGTGGCTTTGGCCGCTTCCTTAGCCATGGTTCTGCGAACCTGCTTGGCCTTCTTCCGCTCTTGCGGGGAGATAGGCTTTACCAGTAGGTAGCAGCCTTGTACTCCCCACGGGAAAGCCTCTTTGGTGCTTGCGGTTGGTTTGTAGTGCGCCTCTCCGCTGGCCATGGCCGCTGAGGGGTGCTCTTGGAATGTGACACCCTCTTTGGTGGGGCATGCGTGCACCTTATGGCCAAACACATCACAGTGGGTGCAAATGGGGGGCGCGCTGTCCATGGTCACCTGGAATGGGTGAGTGGTATGCCCTGCGATATCAATAAAAGTGGAGTGCAGGATCTGGGTTAGGTCCTTCGCGATCTAAATGGTTGGGGTCAGGACTGTGATGGCTTTGCCAGTGCACAGGTGTGGCATCAGCGTGAAGCGTTGCATTTCAAAAGATTGTATTTTGCTGTATATGGTGAGACCATCTTTCAGGTGTTGTTCCAAAATGTCACATTTTACCGCAGTAGGCAAAAAGTCAAACGTGAGGAAAATTTGGTTTGATTTTGTCCATCTGGTGCATTTGGTTTCAATGACCTGTTGCCCTTCGGGGAGGTCGACCACTATGCGCACTGCAGCAGCCTCATCTGCTGCCTCTTTGTTTTTGAAACCTAGGTCCAGCCAACTGTGTGACATGGAGTGAGGTGTGACGTACACCACGGCCAGGAAAATTGAGTGCACATCTTCACAAATTTTTCCCATAAGGCTGTTTGTTGGATGTCCAGAAACACGTGGACTCCAAATTCCACCAACAAGAGTGGCTGGGAGTGTGGCGTGTTGATGTACTGGTTGCATCGTTCTTGCCATGTGAGTATTTAAGGGAAATAGTGACCGCCAGTTTTTTAAAATTTTTGTCTATCCCGCTGGTTTCTCCAGGGCGTTTTCAAACGTTGGAGGCCGCGGGCCTTCCACCTGCTCCTCTTACCTTACTTGCCCAACTGCTCCCTGACATGGGCACAGATTAATCTCCTCTGTGAGATTATCAAACTAGATTCAGACTTGAATTGAATAGGTTGCAAAAGTGATTGCAACGAGAAAGAAAAGTAAATTGTCACCCTTTCTATATAAGGTTATAATGTAGGATTCATGGCCTCCTGGTAATAGGCGTGTTTCTAACAAACTCTGGTTCCTTGACGCCAATAGGAGGGGGGCGATTTGTTGAAAATATTTTTTGTAAAATTCGTAGGGTATCCCATCAGGCCCTGGGCATTTCCTATGTGGTGCACCGCGAATTGTTTTCCAAAGCTCCTCCCATGTAATAAGGGATAGTATATTGTAATTTGGTGCTGTACTTTGTATCTTGACAGTTTGAATATATTCTTTAATTTTTTGTGGATCTGCTGGCATATCGCAATATAATTTGGTGTAATATCGGTGTACTTCCGCCTTGACCTCCTCAGGGTCAGTTGCCATGGTGCCGTTGGTCTTGTGGACCTGTGTGCACGTGGGCTGGTTCCCCTGGGAGTGAAATTGGCGGAAAAAGTATGCTGAACAGGTTTTGCCTTCCTTTATGAACTTACCTTTTTTCAATACTTTGATTCTGTGTTGGTATTCAAAGATGAGATTGTTAAGTTGGGCTGAAATTTATGCCTATTTGCGTCCCCAATTAGGGCTATAGCCAGATCTCAGAGTATATATTTCCAGGTGGTCTAGTTCTGCCAAGGTACGCTTGATTGTGGCTGTGTCCGAGGTGTACTTACATGATGCAATATGTCAGGTTTTGTTGATTAAATCTTTCTTGAAATTTTCCCATGTTCTGATGGGATCTGAAGTGAATGGGGCTGTGAATTCTGGGTTTGTAGCCTTGTTTTCAACCCAGTCAGATATCTCAGGCAATTTTATATTTTCTGGGTGAAGCTTCCTCCAAGGCGACACCTGTGTGTGGGATTGGGTTGGCACTAACTGCACCGTAACTAATCAGTGATCAAAATATCGATCTCTTTTGTTCAAATTTGGAGATTCTTGAGTGGTGGGGTTGTGGGATGAGGATGTGGTCAATATGACTCATCGATATGAGCAGTCACTCATATATGTTGGGTCTTGTCATGTTGGAAAGGATTGGTGAATTGGGGGGAAGAGCATCCTGTAAGCCAAGAGATGCCTTCATTGTGCAATATTCAATGTGTCCAGGTGGGTATCCCCTGGGATTAGGCCATCGATCTGTTTTGGGGTTATCCCAGCAGTTGAAATTGCCTAACATGATGATATCTGATGGGAGGGTGAGAGTGGAAATTTTTTCAAATTTTTTTCTCTCAGTTGCAGTGCACGGTGCATAGATACATGCTAACGAAATTATTTCATCTTGGCATGTGATTGTTGCTACCAGGATTTGACTGTGCAAGTGTGATGATGAATTTGTAATTTTAAATTTTTTGTTTTTTTGGACTATCACCCCACAGTGAGACATCCATACTGATTGTGATGGTGCGACCCTGGTTGGCCAGGATTCTTCTTCCCCTTGTAATCAGTGGGTTTCTTGGATGGCCAAGATGTCTACAAGAGGTTTTCTCAGTAATGCCATCTTTTTGGCTTGGGACATATGAGCCCTGGCTCCCGCGATGTTTAACATCCCTATTGACACTGAGGTGCCTGCAGCGCCTCAGGAGCGGTTTGGAGGACCCTCTGGTCCTATCCCGCAGCGGCTCATTTTGGCCATGCTCCACGTCTGTACTCCAACTCTTTCACTGCCATTGTTGATTCCCTTGATCTGACCCAATGATTCAAGGGAATTGCAGTTTTTTGCATTTGCGTCAACTTTTCCTGCACAGGTCTCATATTGATTTGATGCAGGTTGTTGATTGGATTTTATATTTTTGAGGTTTAACTTTGTTGCATTGTGCACCGCATTTTCACCCAAATTGTGGTTGCATTGTTCCTCAGTATGTGCATGACTGATGACGCTTTGTGTCTCAGTCTGGTTACTGTGAAAATTTTCGACCTGGGCATATTGTTCTGATTAGTTGGTTTGGTGAATATCCAAAATATCCTCCTGAATTTGTCTGCGGTTAATGGCGGATTCCACATGTGCCGCCACTTCAGCCGCTGCTCTCTTGCGGGCTTTTTGTGCTGCTTTACGCTGTTTACTTGTAACTGGGTCCACGATGGAGTATATTCCATCTTCACCCCAGCAGAATGGGTGGTGGCCATCAGTTATTTTGGCGAAGTTTTCAATATCTTTGTCCATAGCTTCTTCACAAAAATCATTTTCCATTAAGCCCTCTTTTACAGGGCATGCATGTTCCTTGTGGCCCAGTGAGCCACAGTGGTTGCAAATGGGTGGTGCGCGTTCTGGTGTAACTTAGAATGCAGCTGACTGGCCCCCATCTTCAAATTGAAATTCTGCTGCGTGGGGAATTCTGGATAAATCCTCTTCCACTTCTGGAAAGGGGTTGATTACAGCGATAGATTTGCCTGTGCACAGGTTGGGAATTAAGCAAAAAAGCTGTAATTTGAGTTGTTGGATTTCTCCATAGGCCACAAGACCTTAGTGGAGCTCCTCCTCGATTACCTTATGAGGAAGGTTGGTGGGGAGCGAGTCAAAGGAGATGAACAAAGTTTTCGCTTTGTTCCATCTGGTGTATGCAGTGTGCACAATTTTTTGCCCTCAGGGAGGGCAATTTCCACGCAGATTTTTGCTATGGCATCGGCTTCAAAGGCTGTTTTGAAACCAATATTGATCCAGCTGCAGCCCATGTTGTTGGTGGCTATGTACACCGTGTGAGAGAAGTGAGGGCTGTGCCTCACATGTCTTATCCCACAGGGTCGGTGACTCATCCCCAAGGAAGAGTCTGATCCCATGTTCCACCTTTGACAAAGGTTGGTTGAATTGAATGTACATGTATTGCGTGTGCTTTACAATAAATACCATAAACCCAGATGGTGTCTGAGTTTGCAATTTTTTTACAGCTTGGGTTTCTGGTCCCCCTCCAGGGCGTTTCTTGCCCTTAGTTGCACCGTTAAGCGCACCACTTGCCGCGACGCTCGCCCATGTTGTATTATTTTTGTTATTAAAGTCGCCCATCTTTCCTGTGTGTGATTATCCAAATTTGCTGTTTGAATCAAATTGTAGTAACTAAAGTGATTATTACAAGAAAAAAGCCTTTATAATAATTTATCTATAAGGTGATTTCCAAAATCACCACAACTAAAATGCTACCTAATCTATATATATAAAAACAAATTCTTTGATCCCTTAGCTATTGAATGGTGTAATTAAATTTTGGATGTAGATGATAGATATGTAGCTGCAACACCAAACTGTACCCCCAATTTTGTTATCATCAGTTTTCTGAATTGCCTCCCAATATGGAAGCAAGTTTAAAGAAGTATTCACATCAAAACATATTGAATCAATCAATTAACACCAAACTGCTACCTGAAACACCTCTTTATACTTAAAATCATTGAGTATGTTCCTTGCCCCCTTCCCCCTCAGCTATTCGAGGCTAGGGGAACCTAGGCTAGCATGCTAGAGGTAAAATCGGGTTTTTAGCATATTTTGATCCATTTTATCCTGCCTTTATTTTATTTTTTTTTGTTGGCAAGAAGGGTCCCAGGGTCCCCTTGCCTCAAATAAAATGAGTATGTGACATATCTTCCAAACTACTAAATCAACTTCTACTTAACTTTCCAAAAGCATTAGATTAATTAGGTGAACCAAATTAGGCAGGTTTTAAAATATATAAACCTAACGTCCAGATACCCGTGCTTTGCTACAGTATTTAGTTTATCAGATGATAAGCTCACATTGTAGCCTATAGGCTGTGCCAGATCTTCTCTCAAGCCAATTAGACTAACAGCTTCGCTGTTGCATTCATGGCTAGTGAGCTGATTATCCTAACTACTTAATCTACTTAAACTCTAATACTGATTTTTGTTGAGTTTCAGGTGAGCAATTTGGTGAATTATTAGATAATATTTGCCAATTCTCACCAACTTACCTAATTTAATAAGCCTATCATACTTGATAGTTTTAGATTCAATCTTATTTGCCAATTCTCACCTACTCACCTGAAAAGTTTAAACTTATTTGACTCAATTAGCTTTAGGTGAGCAATTTAATGAATTATTCAATGATATTTGTCAATTTTCACAACTCGCCCAAATCAGATTGAACCCATCAGGCTCAATAATTTCAGATTTGATAAGATTTGCCAATTCTCACCCACTCACCCAAATAGATTGACCCTATCAGACTCAAAGGTTTCAGATGTCAGTCAATGAGTATGTCAGTGAAATTTTTTTAAGTAGATGATATGTGATTTTTTAGGGGTGTGGCAGTAAGGATGTGCATCCCACTATCACCCCTCACAACGTAGGTTCAAATCCCATCGTGGCAGAAATTGTATTTCTGTGCCAAGAT
This sequence comes from Massospora cicadina, assembly GCA_022478985.1. Classification (NCBI taxonomy): domain Eukaryota; kingdom Fungi; phylum Entomophthoromycota; class Entomophthoromycetes; order Entomophthorales; family Entomophthoraceae; genus Massospora; species Massospora cicadina. Next base: position 23,093 of record JAKSZP010012596.1, read on the forward strand.
GATATCAATATGTGGATTCGCGCACCATGCCTTGGTCTGATCAAGCAAATCAGTGAATTTATATTATATAATCCCAGCCTATCAGAACATGCACAGAAAGGTTTTACCTCCAGTATTTGGGTTTTGTCCTCCACTCTTATATTTTTGCTCCCTACTCTCTAACCCTTCTATTGGCACAGTATAGTTGTCCCAAGGGTGGCTCACCTTGAATAAAAATTTATATGTGATTTTTTCAATTGTAACAAAAAGAAAAAAATAGAGTAATTTATAAAAAGTTAGACTTATAAATATTATTTCTATCATTTTTAACTGACTTTAAAAGGAGAAGGTATCAATTTAACCTGTATGTACGTTTTTTGTTTTTTATCAATGTTTGTTTATGCATAACTCTGAAAATACTCAATCAGTTTGGATGATCATCTTCAAAAATAGAGGATGCTCCAATTTAGGTCCCATTTTACTTTTAAAAGTATTGGTCAAGCATCTGCCCATTACTTTAGTAAGTATATTAAAATGGGCTCAGAAGTGATGGATACATGTGGGACTAATGCAACTCTGGACAAACTTAATTCTAGAATCTGTAAAGTGATAGCTTCAAAGCACTTTTGATATATGTCCTATGGCTGGGGGTAGTTTAAACTTCAGTCAGTATGAGCTCATAGTGGGACAAGCTTAATCATTATAGATGGCTATCATTTTTTATAATTTGACCAATAAACTCATCTAAAGTTAATAAAAATGAATTAATTTAGATAGTGATTAATAAATTTATCATAGATTGACTAATAAAAGCAAACAAATCTAATAAAATGAATTACTGTAGATGGCAATCAATAAATTTAATATAATTTGACCAATAAAATCAACTAAAGAAAATAAAATAAATTATTAGTATATTTGTTTATAAGATACTATATATAATATATATACAATGAGTTTTAATTTTATAGAGAAATAGCAAGGGGTCAAAAATGCTATATAGAGATAGTAATATTTAATAAAAGTAGGAAAAAGAGCCACTTTTAAAAACGCACTAATTTTTTTGGGGGGAAGAACTGGGGTAAAGTTTTTGGGAAAAAACCCCTTCTTGAATTTTTTTGGAAAAAAGAACCTCCTTTAAAAAACCTTAATTTAGTATGAAATAGTCAAGAAATCATGCATCCTCAATAAAACCCTTTTTGAAGTTAGTGCCATATTTTAACTGACTTATAATAGGTATTTATAATTTATATACTCAGTACTATATATTCTAAGTTGCTTATAGTTTACATTTGGACCCAATCCAGACATAAAATATAATTTATATTTGTGAGCAAAATTCTTAAGTCAGGTCTGAAGATGGTGCTGACCTTAAAAAGGGTTTTATTGAGGAGGCATAATTTCTCAATTATTTCATACTTTTTAGAGCTTTTTGAAGGAGGTTTTTTTTTCCCCTAAAATTTTTTTTCATAAATTAATATATTAATCTAGTGCAGGTTTTGTTCAACATATGTTCAAAAGCTGTACTAGCTATAAAAAATTTTGGTGTGGTATAATTGTCCCAAGGTTGACCCACCTCAATTACTTTTTTTTATAAATTAATGTATTAAGTACTTTGACTGCTTTAAACTTATCTATAATTTTTAAAGTGATTTTTCAAGTGTTGCAAAATATGAAGGTTAAAAAAGGTAAATTGATTAATAATACTTCTGATCACTTTAAAAAATCATTATTGTAAGTACTTTAGCTAATTATAGATGAAAACTTACTTTTTATTATTGTTAACCCTTCTAATGAATGACACATATATGTGTCCAAAAACAGGGCTTATATAAATCTAAAAATGTATTAATGCATCCAAAAATGGGGTTATATAAATCTAAATATGCATAGCATGGCTCTTATTTCTAAATTATATATGCATTTTTATTTTTACTAACCCTCATTTTTTGGACACATATGTTTTTATATTTTTATCAAGCTCTATTTTTAGACAATATTTGCAGAAAATCAATTACAAAGGATTAATTTTTTATTTTCCACTTTTCTTTCCGCTTGAGTTCACTTTTGAGCAATTTAATTAAAGTAATAAGTTTAAATTTACCACCACCACCTGACCACGCTCTTCTATGATATGTCTACAGATCAGCCGCCTGCTGCTCCAATATAGGGTAGCGGTGCTCCACCACCTAGCGTTTTCCACCCTGTGGGCAAATGCATTTGCATGAGGTCAAATAGCCTGCCATCTTCATCTGGCCATTTTATCCCCCCATGGGATTTAGTGCTCCACCTGGCATATATCCACCCTTCTCGTCCCCATCCTCTTGCCCTCCCTCAATCCACAATCTGATTTTGCCTCCAAGTTGACTATGAGCGTTTATTCTCATATGCCAACAAGGCAATTTTTAAATTGGCCACTGCTGCATTTAAACTGACTAGCTTTATTGATTTCCACCCTTTTAAGGGCTACTTTGATATTGGATTCCAGATGGAGGAGGTCGTTGCAGCAGCTACTACTCCCCTTATTTTTAAAAATACTCCCATCCCTACTATCTGAACTCACCTGCCTACAGATACCGCAATGGTGGTATCCTTTGCATCCCTCTCTTCCCATCTCCCACCCCAAGTTTTGTACGATCAGCTGATGGCAAGTCTTCTGGCGTATAATCTCAGCCCAACCTCATCTTTTTTGTTCCCTCTGATATGGAGCACCTTGCTGCCCCTCGCGCAACTGCCACTATTATCACACACCAACCTGTCATAGCCCACCAAATACCCCATGCTCATATCACAGCAGCACCTATGCACATTTTTGGGCTTGGGTGGATAATGGTCACCAAATTTGTCACCTCTGTTTTAGACTTGACTACTCCAAAAAAATCCTGCACCAAGCCACTTCCTCTGATGCAGCTTTGGAGCCACATTCAGCGGGTTCTGAATGGGTCATTTTGCTGCCCCCTCCCACCCAACATTCTCATTCGATGAGACAGAGTGGGAAATTGGCCCCCACCAAATCAACCACTCACATTAACCCACCCAATTCTACACCCACCAATTAGAGTCAGGCTTGGACCACTATTCACTCCCAAGAAACCCACTCATCCAAGTACACCCACCCAACTTCTAATGCCACTATTCTAATGAACCAGAATTAATGAGATCATTTGGCTGAGATTGACAAAAAAGGTAACGTTATTATGGGTGAGCAAACTAATCAACCTCTCAGCCAGTTTGTTTATGGTCAGGCCAAATTTTTCCTTTCTGATTTTTATGAAACCCCACCCACCAAGAGTTTCACTCCTAAACCCAATGCTGTTCCCTACCAAAGTGACCACCAGCTTGCCTTAGCTGCAGTGGCTTCTCCCCAGTGCCTAAACCTACGCAAAGCAGTGGCCAAATCAGTGGCTCAATACCAACTAGGGCTGCCCACACTCTACTTCCCATAATTTCCCTGAATCTCCCTGAAGCAATATCTAAAAATTATTTGATGATGCTGAAGCTGCCATCATGCATGTCATTAAACTAGCAGATTTTAACTCATCTGCTAAAATCACCCACCATAGTATCTCTAATTTTGCCTAAATCCCCAAAGCCCACATTCAAGCTGAACTTCACTTAGCGGAATTTGTTGAAGCTGTCTATCATGCTTATCTTGAAGAGGAGGTGGAGAACTCATACTACACTGCCATCCACCACACTACGCTGATGCCCCAACACCCTGGATCTCCGCTTTAGTCCATCTTTTCAGCCAATATGACATAGTTGTGATGAACTTATCTGTAGACAAACTGCCCACACACACCCCCCTCACCCTCAGCCATGGTGGGTAAGCAGTTTTCGCTCCCCACCTAGTTTGTTGTTTTTTTGTCTTCCCTGTCATTCTTTCAGATGGGTTGTTTTATTTTATTTTGGTTTTTGAGTTTTGGTACTGTCCATCCCTTGATCAGCATACCTCAAATAAAATAAAAATTAATTTTTATTTCCAAATTTAACAAAAAATAAAAAAAGAGAAGGGTATAAAAGGTCAAAATGACTAATAGCATGTTAATCAATGTTAAGAGTATAGTAAGTAGTTTAACTGCTTATATATTTATCATTATTTGCAAATATTCTTTTCCAGTGTAAAATAGTATAATATATAGTAAGTAAAGGGCAAATAATATAAAGGTACAAGGTAAAGGCTAAAGTTTTCCTAAATTTTAAATATTATGCAACTATCTAAATATTTCTAAAGTGCTATAAGTTACTGCTTGGTTTGCACCATTGGAAATCAGGAGATTTAGGATATAATGAAGAGACTGCCATTTAGAAAAAAAAATTTAATTTTATACCAAGTGTCAGATTCTTGTGATTGACTCAAAAATAAACCTTCAACAACCATCAGATTGGGCTGATTACCCTTTCAACGCTTGAGCTAACACCTATACTCTCACCTCAAAGCCTATTGCAATTATATAATTTGAGCCAAATGTAAGGAGAGTGTCTGTAAAACTCCCATTTCCAGCATGGAAGTGCACAATGCACAGGGACAACGCCAGGAAACTAGTCAATAGTACAAAAGTTACTAAAGCCCCATGGAAGGTGCTTGGGCTCAAGTAACTTAGGAAGAAAAGGGTTATTTCTAGGATATTTAACCAAAAAAGGAGCGTAAAGGTGCATGGAGGGGTAAGGTTTAGGCGGTCTAGGTTGGAGGGAACCTGGGCAGCCCAACGGTGCACTGGCAGATAGACTTACTGCTGTACAAATTAAATTGTTAATGTTGCATGAGACCTCCTCGAAGATGTCCACACACAGGAATAACTGAGATAACATAATTAAAATGGTGTACAAAAAGGACTTTATTTAGGGGAGAAGTCAACCAACAAGGAATATTGGTCTTGACATGGGAAATTTAAGAAGTATTGGAAAAACAATTAATTGAGGGAAGTGGATCTAAGCTAAGGAACTAATAGGCGCACATTTCCATTGGGAAAAATGCTAATTGAGTAATCAACTGAACTTTGGTGATTGATTGTAAAAACAGCTGACCTGAGCTGGATAATGCAAAACCCAAATGAATTTCAAAACCCTGTTCACCCAAAAACTGAAGCAAACCATTTTCTGTTGTAATAAAGCTAGTTCATTTTAACGCCCCTACTCTCATACAGGGCTGAACTTCTTTTGCTTTCATAGGACCAACTTGGGCATATTTAGCCTTAACCCAGCGTTGGTCTATGGTATGCTTGAGGATTAGGGAGGCCTTCCAACTTCACCTTCTTTGCCTCCCTGCAAGCATCTTTTTCTCTAACGTTGGTCCCAAGGATGATGTCATTTTCTAACCATGACATTACCCTCTCCTCACAATGAGGCTTAACCCCCTCTAGGGGCTTGCACCAGGGAAAAGTTCTTGTAGGCTGGGGCCTTTTTTCATTGCAGCAACAGTTTGTTTGGGTTGTGATCTGGCGGCCTGGGGGAAATGCTTATGGAAATCTTCAATCAGGTCTTAGGCATGCACACAATCACGTGCTGGTACCCAATTGTTCTCTGCAGTGTCAAAACCCTTCCAAGATACCAGGTACTCAAGTCTTCTTTTAACACGGTGGGAGGCTACTATTCATCCACTTCCCACTCTGGCGCCCCATACACGAGATAAGCCTCAGGAGTCTCTGGTGGGGGCCCTCAATGTCAATTTGCTCTCATGAAAGACAGAGAAGATCCAAAATGATGAGGGATGATCTATCTGGTAGGAGGAATGGCCCACCTTTCTAACAACGCGGTAAAGGCCAATCCTCTTTGGTCCCAGCTTTTTGCATGGATGCTTGATAGGAATGTTATGAGCACCAAGCATCACGAGATCCCCTTCCTTATATGTTGGATCCACTCGGTGCTTACCATCAGAGTTCTCCTTATAAACTTGAATTCAATCTACAAACTTGTGGAAACCCCCTGGTGGACCTTCTTGATAGTCTTGGTAAAGTCCACCACCGCTTCAACTTTAGATTTACAGCTGGGCTCCATGTTAAAGGCAGGGTTAAACCCATGGTTGGCAAAAAAGGGAACAACTGATTGAAGAATGCAAAGTGTTGTTGTAGCTAAATTGGGCCATAGGAAGATGAGAAACCCAATCTGAATGATTTGTGGCAGTATAACACCGCAGGAACTGTTCCAAGCATTGGTTCACTCTTTTAGTCTACTGTGGGATTTATATAACCACATTATCCAGTTTGCAAATTATCTAAGCATCAATTAATTTATGATAATTGGTTCATTTATTCAATTCAGCTTATTGATTAAGCTTTGAGATATTGATTGATTATTCCATCTCATCGGCGATAATCACCAATTAAATGGTTAATTGTAATGCTCATGGGATCATATCTGATGATAATTACAGTTACAATTTTATCAGGGATTGTTGCCAATAATTTGAAGATGAGTAAATTAACTCAAAAAGGGTAATTGTTTGTGGGGAATCATTGGGTTTGGTAGCCAACACGTGGATAACAATTTAATTAAGCTATTCCCTGTGAATATCATCTGGAGTATTCCCTGCAAATATCCCTTTTCTGTTGGCTAGGCGTGCCGAGATATCCCTTTTCAGCTAGGTGTGCCAAGAACCTTGTGGATATTCCTTTTCTGTCAGCTAGGTGTGCTGAGAACCTTGGGGTTAACATGAGTACCCCGTATTACATGTTTCTCCTCATTTTACTCTATAAATATTCCCTCTTTCTACTAATAAAAAACGCCTTAGTACTGTGAATACTTTAATGTTTCCAATTGTGGATTGTCTACTTCAGAGTGAAGTTGTGAAGAAGTCTTCCATCTAAGTGTCAACGCCAGAGTGAGGCTGAATTCACTTAAATCCTTTTATATTTCAGAGTAGGGCCAAAGCTACCCAATTACCTGAACTTGACTAGGCTAATTGTCTTCATACAATTAGCAAAATTGTGTTTATTCTCAGAATCAATAGTTAAGAGAACTTGTGCACTAGTAGAAACCCAGCGGTTTTTACATCTGCCCATCTGATTGGGGGTGATAGGAAGTTGAACGGCAGGAGCAAATCTAAAGAGTCTTACACAACTCTCCCCAAAAGATGGAGGTAAACTGGAGTCCCCATTCACTAATTATTTCTTGAGGAATCCCATGAAGCGCAAACAGATGAGTGACAAAGATCCTAGCCATCTCAGCTGCAGTTAGTGTAGTTGTGCAAGGAATAAAGTGGGCGAACTTTGTAAAAAGGTCCACCACCACCATGATGGCATCATAACTATCAGAGACAGGTAGTTCCACAATGAAATCCACAGATAGGGAAGTCCAGGGCCCTTCAGCCTTCTGGACTGGTACCAGCAACCTCGCTAAAGGTTGCCAATTTGGTTTCATTTGATTGAAGATCAAGCACTCTTTACAATACTCTCCACCTGAGCAGGCAAGCCCTTCCAATTATAGGTGTGTCATATTAACTCCAAGGTCTTTGCTTTCCCAGGATGACCAACGGTGAGTCCATCATGATGGTCCCAGATGATTTTAGGCGCAGTGGTCCAGCAGGAACCCATAGGCGCCCCTGAAACCACACCATCTCATCCTTTACATTATAACCCCTGGATAAGTCCTCCTTATTCAAAACGCAATTTATCAAGTACCATAGTATATTCAGCTGATAGCGGCTGATAAAGAACTAACTTTCAGAACATACTTTATTCTCCACATCTTCCAGAGGTGAAAGCACTGGCATGTTGGCCGAGGAAGCGGGAAGTTGAAATAAACTCCTACCCAGCGGAATCATCAACTGGGTGTTATTGCCTCTACCTCCTTTGGATCAGGAGCTAAAGCAGGGCTGCGGCTTAAAGCATCAGCCAAACCATTCTACTTGCCCTTGGTGGACTTTTAAGAAAATGCAAATTGGGCAAGGGTCTCTAGCCAATGGGTCTGCCATGGGGTTAGGACATGAGGGGCGCGATAGTACAGCAAGGCACGGTGATCTGTATGTACATGGAAAGATTGGGAGGAGCCATGCAAGTGATGACGCTAATAAGTCAGCGTCTCCACCACTGCTAGTAACTCTTTGTCATAAACGGCGTAATTCAACTCAGGTAGAGACATTTTCCTAGAAAAATATCCCATTGGATGCTCTATCCCATCTTCACCTACTTGTAACAAGGCAGCCGCTATGGTGAAGTTGGAGGCATTATTAGACACAATAAACTCTTTTGAAGGGTCGACATGGCGGAGGACAGACGTGGACAACAGGTTGCACTTCACTGCTTGGAAAGCATCCTCCAAAACGGGGACCACTGAAGCACCTTTGCACCGCTAGCCTTATATAAGGGTGCTGTCACCTTGGAAAGATTGGGCGTGAACTTCTTGAGGAACTTACACGTCCCCAAAAAACTCCTCAATTCCTTGACTGAAGTGGGGGTGGGCCACTCACAAATACCCTTCTCCTTGTCTGGAGTTATCATATGTCCTTGGTCAAACACGACGTTACCCAGAAAAGTGACCTGGAACTTGAAGAATTCACACTTGCTGATCTTTAGTGTAAGGCAGGCTGCCCTTAACCTCTCCACCACTTTCCAAAGGTGTACTGCATGGGACTCATAATCAGGGAAAAACATCAGGATATTGTCCATGTAGGCAACCGCGCATACCCTAACAAATCCCCCAACACTGCATCAAGGTGGCGTTGAAAATAGCAGGGGCATCCTTAAGCCCAAAGGGCATGACCCAAAACTGGAAAATCCCTTTTCTGGTATAATGCGGTTACCCACTATTGTCCTTTTTTAATCTGATTTGATTGAACGCATTGAGGCAATCCATCTCGGAAAAGACCTTAGCCTTCTCCACATAGTGCGCAATCTGAGAATATAAAGGGATGGGATGTAGATCTGGTACAGTGACGTTGTTGAGGTTCCCATAGTCTATGCATGGGCGTAGAGTACCATCAGCCTTCTCAACAAAGAGAAGTGGGGAGCATACAAGGGAGGTACGCTGAAAAATCGCGCCTTTAGCTAACTGCTCCTTCACCCACACATCTAACGCCTCTTCCTCCTGGACAGTCAATGGGTAAATGGGGGAAGATATACAAACCAGATCCACAGTGAGATTGAGCTCACAATCAAACTCAAAGTGATCAGGTAGTGCATTAGCTGATATGCATCAAAGGAAGATTCCAAACCCATCAAACAAAAAGGTAGAGGAACCTCCTCAGTAGGTTTCAGCATAGGGGCAAGGCTAAGGGTGTGAAGGTGGGGCCAGTGGGGCAATTTGACCTGAATGTTAGCCTCAGATAAAGGAACAACTGATGTGCGACCATTCTTTAATGTGAAAGATATGGTATTCTCTTTCAAGTTGGTTCTGAAGTCAAACTTTCGCCACCACTCCACAACAAAATGATATGGTAAAAGAGGTTTTTGATAGCTTGGAAGTGATCAGACAAGTGGTACTTGCCAATATGATATTCCACTGTCCCAATGACCTTCAGAGTGAGAATACCTTGGGACGCTCCTCCCCTAACCATA
>JAKSZP010012597.1:0-32453 GCA_022478985.1 Massospora cicadina
AAAAATGAGGGTCCCAATCCCGGCTTGTCACTACCCCAATTGACCATTATTTAATCAGTTGCATAGCACTGAGAAAATTGTTGGTCAATTTTCTTCCTTTTCCTTCAAATAGAATTTTGCCAAAAAATTAATTAATTTTTATTTCTTCTGACTGCTCCCTGATGGCGTTTCCCTGGTTGCCTGTCAGTCCATATACCAGATGGGCTCTACCAGTACTCTTGGTCATTATGGCCCCCTCCATCATCAATTGGGTTCAGAGAGTCCAATATTTTTGGCTCTACAACTCCATTATCACTAACTTCCAGCAGCAATACATGGGGATCTTGTGGTTTTATGTCCACCAATTGAAAGAGAGAATCCGTCTCCTTGCCATCCCAGTTGAAATGGCTTCATATGCTGAGGATCTCATCGAGACTATCTCAGTGATTCCACCCCCTACAGCAAGACCCCTTGGGTCAGGAGTGGGTTCATCGTGGTTCGTCGTCAGGATCATTCTCACCATGTTGCTGCACCAACAATTCGTTGTTTCCCAATGCCCAGCTCAATATCAAGTTGTTTGGTTGGCAATGCCTCTGGCATTCAGGCTTGCTTTTTGGGTGCTTACACATCCTGACAGGCAGGCTGGTCTTAACTTCTGCCGTTTCCATGAAAATAAGAGTACAACTGGATACTGATTGGTCCATCCTGGATTTGCCTTTAATACAATGTCCATCAACGTGATGGGACTGCTGACAATGAGCAAATGGGGAGTCAAGTACATAATAGTTGATATTGACCATCTGACAAGATGGGTCGAGAAAAATGCCCTGGCAAAAGTAGATGCTACCAGCACTGCAAAGTTCATCCTGGATCAAGAAATATACTGACATGGATGCCTGAAGGTTTTTCTTAGAAATAATGGGACAGACTTCTCATCTCATATGATCCCACAGTTGAATGAGATAACGGGGACTTTAGGAGTTGTGTTTGCACCCTACCAGATGGAGATGAATGGACTGGTAGAATGAGTGAATGGAACGCTGGCCGTGATGCTGAGGAAGCTGGTCGCAGGGAGAACTTCTGCATGGGGAATGTTCCTGAGTTCAGTGACATTTGCCTACAATATCAGTCATTATACAGCGATGGGAAAAGAAACCATTTGAATTGCTATACGAGAGGAAGGCCACATTGCCACTGATTTTATATTTGGTGGTGGAATTAACATCATGGATGAGTGCTGAACAGTACTTGAACTGAATGATGAATATCCTGATTGAAATGCAATTGCAAGCATTCAATACTACATTGAAGAAAAGGATATGAGCAAAGTTGACATACAATAAGAACAAAATGGCTTTAGCAGTTAATTAAATAGACTAAAGAGTTTCCTATTGCAATATGCATGATTCAGGAGAATAAACAAACTGGATGCATTGTGGTCAGGTCCGTTTGAGATTATTTCCAAGATGTCAACTGACGCCTACTCCATCAAGAAACTTTTAGATAGAAGAGTTGTAAATTAAGTCCATGCTAAGTATCTGAAGCAATGGATTGATGAAAAAAACAAAAAAGAGTTCCCAAAGGGCCAATAAACCATTAAGTTGTTATGTCCTGATGATTAGGTCAAGTCCAAAAAGAGGACCTCTGAACCAATATAGATGGTTAGTCTGAAAAAAGGACCTCTGAACAATAGAAAACTGGTAAGTTTAAGGATACCTAGGACCCAGTTTGGGGAAAAATAAAAAAGATGGACCGCTGAACTGAAACAAGGTCAAGTCCCATGGAAAAAAGAAGGCAAAAGAATAAAAAATATTGGAAAAAATATTGGAAAAAAGATTATAAGCTGCATAAAAAACTATTTATTTTTTGATTTTTAATTTTTATTGATTATCCTTGCTATGGGGATGATTCCACCTATGTCGCCTCTTGGGGGAGGGAGGATGGATTGCAGTTGGAATGAATAACCCATCGAAAACTATGTGAGATCGGATGCTAGTGAGGGCTAGACCTACACAAAACCAAGTTCTTTGAGCGGATGGAAATCCCTGAAAAAATGACACTAGGGTAAGGGAATAGAGATGTCAGAAAAAGCCAATTGCGAACCCTGTAGTGGATAAGGAAGCAATAGTACAGAAAGAGGCAGTCAGAAAATAACCCTGATTAATCCCAATATAGTACTGGAGCTGGAAGATTAGTCTTGAGCGCTTGCCAATAGGCTTAGACAAGGACACCGGACATATGGGCCAGTAACAAACAAGTGATGCTAGATGGGGGTTGCCAAATCATGCCCCCTATTAAAGCAATCAGTGGAAGATACCAATGGGAAGCTCCAGAAATGAGATAGTTGTGCAAATAGCAAATGGCATCCTGCAAGTGATGACTATGAGCTTCTTGGAAGCTGAAGCAGAAGGAGCGATGGAACCTGGGAGAGTCTGGAAGCTTTGTGGCCCAACTTCAAAGAACTTGGCTGGCAAAGCAAAGAGCATAAGCGGTGATATATCAATCTAGGATGTCCTCAAGATTTGAGGGATTCAGCACTAGGGATAAAGCCTTGGTGACTTGGGCCCTCAATTCTGCATAGGGAAGTTTGAAATGAATTTGTTGCTAATTGTGAGCTCAGTAGCCAAGAAAGCAGGTTTGTAGCATTGTCTGAGTCAGAAGAGGAACTCAGGAAGAAAGTCTGACCTGGCAAGAAAAGAGCGATCAAGAGCAAAGGGTATAATTTTAGGAGCATCCATGATGATGTTCAGCGCATCTTTGAAAGGAGCTAAATCCAAGAAGTTTTTTAATTTCAACTCTGGAATTGATGACAGAGGGAGAATTTGCCACAAGTCATTTAAAATGATCGCTAGCCTGGATTCCAAAAGTTTGTTACCATTTATAGTAATTCCACAGAAGAACTAGCTACTGGTGCTAGACTAGGAGTATGAGTCCTGTGATGGTCAAGGCGCTGCCCGACCACCACATATCCCTGACTCCCCCTAAGGCGAGGATTGGGGCTCTTAGTAACATCGTTAATAATAATAAAAGCGTATGGTTTCAGGGCAACAACACTTATAAATGGCATTTTGATGAATCAGATGCTGGCAAAATAACTAAACCTCAGAGCAGAGGTGGCAAGGGTTGACGTAAATGGCGACCAGGCCAATCAAAGGCCGCCGACCCAAAGTCCAATGAACTAAATAATGACAACAACGATGGCAAAAGGCAGCCCAGTGAATCAGGGGCTGCCAAGCTGAATTATGCCAAAAGTGAAAACATTGAGAACCATGGCATTAGGCAGCTCAGCGAATCAGGAGCTGTCAAGCTGAATCTACCACTAGATGAGAATATCAAGAGCCATGGTGAAGGGCAGCCCAGCAAATAAGGGGTTGCCAAGATGAATCATATAAAAAAAGGAAACATTTGTGATAAGGTCAACATGAGAATGCTGAGCTCTGATTTGTCACCAATGAATGAAAATATATGTGGAAAAGTTTCTGTAATGCCTAGGGTACTCAACGAATGGTCTATAATGGGCCTAGATGGGAATATTGGAGGCTGAGATTTTTAAAATAGGCCCGCAGATAGCCTCGCCATCTGCGGACTCTATGGGAACAAAATCCCCCATATTTCCCGCTTCGTAATATAAATACAACCAGGTGAAGGTGTTTAGGACAACTTCATTTTCTCATGTATAAAATAAAAACCCCAAAAATCAGAAATAGAATTTAAATTTTAAAATTATTTATTCAGATTTTGGAGGAAAACCTGAGATTTTGAGTGAAAAATGGACCATTCCACGGACTTTGACAGAGCAGTCGCCTCTCTGTATGCTCTCTCTGGTAAACAGGCTGTTCTTCTCAGTGTGAGTATCGTCCTTACCATATTCCAAGGATACCTCAATTGCTCATCAAGCCAAAGAACCAAGGACCTAACCACAGCAGCACTCTCATGTTTGTGGGCCCTCACTTGGGCCCTTTTTCTCAACTGTTTTGTGGCAATGTGGAAGGACCCCATACATCACGTTAGACGAAGTTCTTTTAATCTCATCTCCCTTTTATGGGAATGTATGGGAAAACTATATGAGAGAGCTTTAATCGCTTGGTATGAGCACACAACCACTCTCCTGATGGTTATCTTATCCATCCTGTTCCTGCTGAGGGAAGCCGCTCACCTCCTCCCATCTCAAGGGAATTCCGGTGCTTATGTCCGCCACATTGATGCCACGTCTGAGTTTAGACAAGCACTGACCCTGGAGGAGTTGAGTGTAATGCACGGAACCTTCTCTCACATTAGAATGCAGGCCCACCTCACAGCGGCCACTGGGGGTACTATGGCTGCATCCCTCCAGATCTCCCAGGTGATAGCGGACCTGCCAAAGAACCTGTCCAACTGGCTCACCAACCTCTTGGAAACACAGCTAGCCCTTCCAGCCTTTCTGGAGGAATTCCTCTACTTGGTTGAAAGAGCCGCCACCCCAAACGACTCTCAGGACGCCACCTGGTCAGCGCTCTTGGTCTTCAGCTAAGGGAGAATGGCCATTAAGTAGTATGCTCAGCTGTTCCAGCCCCTAGCCAAAGCTGCAAATTTGTCTCCTTCCCAGCTTGCATGGATGTTTAGACAGAACCTTCGCTCATACATCCTCACATCTATGGACGCTACCCTCCTGGGGGCAACCTTGGAGGAAGAGGTCACTGTTGCCTCTCATGTAGAAAGCCATCTAACCTTGGCCCAAGCCAGGACCCCTGTGCCTGGGAACCACAGTAGATTTCGCGGATGATGTGCGGAGTCAGATCCCATCTCAAACCATGTGAGGCAACAAGAGCAGGGGGCTCCAGTTAAACTGCCCTACGCTCTGCAGCTCCTGCACCCACAACTCTTAGAAGCTTGGATGGCCCCACCTACAACCTTTGCCCAACCCCAGCTCACATTTCTTTGCTCAATAAAGGAAACAGTTCCTCCTACCTGTTTATTCCGTTTACTTTGAAGCTAAAGAATAAAGGGAAATGGGTCAATATAGAAAAACTGTGGGCGCTAGTGACACTGGAGCTGAAGAAAACTACCTGGACTGGGAGTTAGCCAAGAAATTGAAAGTACAAATGTAAGGAAAGGGTACCGTGACTCTTGAGGACACCTCCAAGTTGTCAGAATGCTGGGGGATTGAGCCTAGGATCAAGCTTCAACAGGGACTCCACCATTTCTGGGAAGACTTTTGTGCTATCCAGAACCTGACCCACCCCATCGTTCTGGGCATGAGATGGTGGCACAAGTCACCCCACATTTGATCTGGAAGAGGGCCGGGTGATGCTTCACCCCAATGATCAAGAGCCTATAAATTTAGAATTTTTTACCTCAGGCAGGAGCAGGCCTGGAGTGAACTCTGTGCACTTAGGAACTGAGGGAAAAGATACCAGAGGAATTTAGAGACTACAAACCCCTGTTCCAGAGGAGCGTCGCTGCCACCAGTGCTCCACAGGGCCCCTTTGCATTCTCGTTCAAAGTTCCAGGGGATGCTGAGCTCCCAAGAGGAATCCAATGTAACCGCTGAACCCCAGAGCGAGGGAAGCCCTAGACCAGTACGTGAAGGGTATGTTAGAGTGAGGGATGATTGTGCCTTCAAAATCTTCAGTGGTGTCTCCCATCCTCCTGGTCCCCAAGCCGACTGCGAGCTCTGCCCCTGTGTCAACTACTGCTGTTTATACGCCATAGCTGAAACGGACCCCTATCCCATTCCGCTAATGGTGACATCTCAAGATGATCGCTGGAAGTCAGGTGTTCTCAAAGTTGGACCTGGTTGACACCTTCTACCAAGTGCCAGTTGTACCCGAGCACAATAGTACATGGCTTTCAAGTGCCACCTAGGATTATATAAGTACAAGGTCATGCCGTTTGGACTTAAGAACGCCCCAGACATTTTCCAAAGGACCATTGACCATTCTCTGGGCGACTTAATTATGAAATGCAGTATTGTGTACATGGACAGTATCCTGGTGTTCTCCAAGTCTTGTGAGACACACACAGAGGACGTCAAGAAGGTCCTCAGGGCACTGGACAAGGTTAACCTGCGATTGAAGCCCTCCAAATGTGAGTTCTACAAGGGCTCAGTATCTTTCCTAGGCAACTTTGTATTAAAAAGGGAGCAGCCATCTGCCCAGACAAGCTGACAGCAGTGAATGAGCGGGCAGCACCAATGGATAAGACAGGCGTGTGCAGTTTCTTAGGGGTGGTGAATTTCCTGAGGAGATTCACCAAGGACCTCTCAGAAACAGCCGCCCCACTTACCTGGTTGACCGGGCAAGTCCCTTTTCAATGAGGTAAGGAGGAAGAGATGGCGTTCCAGGCCATCAAGGAGGCACTTCTTGCAGCGCCAGTCTTAGAACACCTGAACGCTGATCATCCATTCATTGTGGAGACAGATGCGTCAAATTTCGCCATTGGTCTGTCCCTTGCAGACAGTGGAGGATGGTTTGGAGCACCCAGTATGCTACTTCAGCAGGAAGATGCTACCAGTGGAAAAAAACTACCCCGTCTATGACAAGGAACTCCTGGATATTGTCGCAGCACTAGTTATGTGGCAGCATCATCTGTTGTATGTGCGCCACCAGTTCACAATCTGGACTGACCACAGGGCCTTAGGGTTCCATAAGAGTCCCTGTAGGATGAACCAGAGACAATCCCGCTGGCACTTAGATCTGTTTTAAATATGACTTAAAAATAGAATTTAATCCCGGGGAGAGCAACTTACTCCCAGCTCTACTTAGCTGGGACAAAAAATGACCTTCATGAAGGAGGAGCTGGACGAGTTTAACACAGCCACAATGCTCTCTCCCCAGGTATTTGCATCAATACAGGAAGAACGCGCTGACTTAACTGAGAGAATCTGGATATCCCAACGACGCACCAAATTTGGGGACAAGATCAGGAGAGAGATAGAGGGAGGGGACCCCAGCGAAGGCTACAAGAATTACAGGAAGGAGGGGGGCATAATCCTGCACCACGACCGCCTATGGTTCCTGTTGCTCAATCTTCAAACTGAAGTAATGGAGTTGTCATTAACACCCCCTGGTGGGACACCCTGGTGTGGGGAAAACAATTAAGCTGATATGCCAGAACTACTCCTGGCCAGGCCTAGTGGGAACTGTAAGAGGGTATACCACGTGCTGCCTTACTTGTGCCCAATCAAAGTCATCTCAAAGAAAACCCGCAGGGAAGTTAAAACCACTGCAAATCACATGAATGCCGTGGACCTCCCTTAGCGTGGATTTCATCACTGGGATCCCAAAATTGGAGGGCTACAATGCGGCCATGGTGGTAGTGGACTTACTAATGAGATATATGCTGAGTTCTTCCCACTCACATCTAAGGTCACAGCGAAGGACATGGCTGAAATCTTTGTGAGAGAGGTCTTTTCCTGACATGTACTCCCAGGCGAAGTCATCTTGCACAGAGGCCAACAGTTCATCTCTAAGTTCTGGGATCACCTTCTGAAAAACTTTAAGATTAAACCATGCCATTTCTTTACTTACCACCCCCAATCGGATGGCTAGATGGAGAGGGTCAATCAGACCCTTGAACAGTACCTATGTTGCTACCTCACCACGTGACAAGATCAATGGATCAAGTGGCTGAGAATTGCACAGTTTTCATACAACAACCTGGCACACTCATCAACCAGAATGTCGCCCTTTTTTGCAAATCATGGGTATCACCCACAGACAAAGGAGGGACACGCTGGGGGAACAAACCCTGCAGCAGATGATTTAGTGAACGGAATAAGGGAAAAGCTTAAGACATTGAGAGCCAACCTGGAGAAGGCAGCGGAGGCCCAGAAGAGGAAGGAGGATACAAATAGCTTTGAGGCTCCGCAACTCAAAGATGGAGATTATATCTTGATAAATGCCAAACACTACACACCCTGGGACAGTGTAGGAAGTTCGTAACTGTCAACCTAGGACCCTACAAGGTCCTTCAACAAGTGAATGAGGTGGTGTACTAACTAGAATTCCCAGAAGGATCACGCCCACACCCAGTATTGCACGTTTTGCAGCTCAAGAAATATGAAGTCCCCATACCAGAAAAGCTGGATCCAGTCTAGTCAGACAACCCAATGGAGGCGGAGTATGAGGTGGAGTAGATTCTGGATACCAAGATTGCTTGCAAAAAGCAATGGTACTTGGTAAAATGGGGCCAGCTACCTGATAGAGGAATCCTCCTGGCAAACAGCCACCAGTTGCACCAACTGTCCCTGGAAGGTGTAGGAATACTGGGGGCTCAGGGGGCTCTCCTCTGAGTGGGGTGATGTGACAATCAAGGCGCTGCCTGACCACTACATAGCCCTGACCCCCTCTAAGGCGGGGATCAGGGCTCTTAGTAACATAGTTAATAATAATAAAAGCATAGGATTCAAGGACAATGACCCTCATAAATGGCATTCTGACAAATCAGATGCTGAAAAATTGACTAAACCTCAGAGCAGAGGTGGCAAGGGTCGACATAAATGGCAACTGGGCCAATTAAATGACATCAACCCAAAGTCCAATAAACTAATTAATGACAATGGCAATGGCAAAGGGCAGCTCTGCAAATCAGGAGCTGCTAAGCTAAATTATACCAAAGATGGAAACGTCAAGAACCACGGAATTGGGCAGCTCAGCAAATCAGGAGCTGTAAAGCCAAATCCACCGCTAGATGAAAATATTGAGCGCCACGGTGAAATGGCAGCTCAGCAAATCAGGGGTTGCCAAGCTGAATTATACCAAAAAAGGAAATGTTTGTGATAAGGTCAACATGAGAATGCTGAGCTCTGATTTGTCCCCATAAAATGAAATTATATGCAGAAAAGTTTCCATAACACCTAGGGTACTCAATAAACGGTCTAAAACGGGCCTAGACAGGAATATTGGAGGCTGATATTCTCAAAATAGGCCCACAGAAAGCCTGCCATCTGCGGACTCCATGGGAACAAATTCCCCCATATCCCTGCTTCATAATATAGATACAACCAGGTGAAGGTGTTTAGGACAACTTCATCTTCTCATATATATAATAAAAACCCAGAAATCAGAAATAAAAGTTAAATTTTAAAATCATTTATTCAGATTTTGGAGGAAAACCCGGGATATTGAGTGAATAATGGACCATTCCACGGACTTTGATAGAGAAGTCGCCTCTCTGTTGGACATACTGTTCTTCTCAGTGTGAGCATCTTCCTTACCATATTCCAAGGATACCTCAATCGCTCATCAAGCCAACAAACCAAAGACCTAACCACAGCAGCACTCTCATGTTTGTGGGCCCTCACTTGAGCCCTCTTGCTCAACTGTTTTGTGGCAATGTGGAAGGACCACATTTGTCACAAGTCCTAAAAGGACCATAGAAGAGTTTTCATTGCGCATCTCAATTAATCTTCTAGAAGAGCCGAAGATCTTGATCAGATAAACTGTTGAGTAGCTGTTGGTACTGCATCTCAGAATTTGACATACGAGCTGGACTAGAGGGGGAATGTTGGACTTAAATGAAAGTCGACATTATGCGCTCTAAAATCCATTAAGCTCCAATTTTGGAGAGATTAATCTCAAAATTAATGGGATAAGCTCTCCAGAGAACAATTAAGAATGATATGAGCCAAGAGGTTATGAGAAGAAGATAACTAGGGCGAACATAAATAGACATTATTAATTGGGCTGTGAAATGTACATTGATGGCAAGAGTCTTCTGTCTAGGATGAGGAGAAAATCAGGAAGTCAATGACGCTGGACTAAGAATCCTGAATATGACAGCGGGCCATATGCCCTGATGGGGGGAAAACTGGATCCTGGGATTAAATTCATCATGAGTAAATTGATCAGCTTGGCATGACAGTAGACCATGGAGACCGCACACTGAGTAGGCAGTATAGAGGAGGAAGAGGAAGAGAGCAGTATTCTGAAGGTCGTCCCAAGCAGCGTTGAGTATTGACAATTGTACTCTGCTTGAGCAAATGAAGTGTCTGACTGAGTGTCCAAAGCGGTGTTCTCCTAACCCAGTCCTTTTCTCGCTGGAAATCTAGGCAAGAGGGGGGATGTGTTGGGATTTTTCCCATATTCCCACCCTGCTAGATTACCATCATCACTAGAGAATAATTCACTAATGTGAGGTGAATTGGAAATCAGTTGACCCTGATTTTGGAGTTACTATGTTTGGGGGGATTTTAGGATGTTTGTCTGGTTGGATCTGTCGGTGATAGATCCAGATAAATGCTTAAGATCTCATCAGGTGGAGTTGCCAACAAAATAGGGGCATCTGATAGTGATTAACTATCAGGTGTACCAATTGGGTTTAGTTGGGTTTCATCACCAACTGATTGGGATTGTAAGTTGTGAGGTGAGTGATGCCACCTGCAACTAGAAAATCGATCAGTTGGTTCATGACCTGCCTTAATGGGTAACAAGTTCCATTCCTTAAGCAGGTCGCTAACCAAATATAATTGGTTCACTTGGATTGAGAGGAAAACGTTAGGAACACGCTTTCCAACTCTTTCCATTTAAGGTCTTTATATGTCTAACAACAGAATCTTAGTCAGGATAGGGAAGACCATCTCGGCTTAGACAAAGATGGGTGATTCAACAGCAATGGCTGCCGTTTCATAAAAGAGGTGTCAACTGAGAGTTGAGTGCTGAATCCCCACTATAAATTCCCTAGAATTCACCAATAATAAAAAGAAGTCTTTATCCGGTATATAATTTAAGTAGTAAACTTTATCAGCTTTCATTTGTTCTATTCTTTCTCATGGATATTATTGCTGTGTAATAATTGGGAGACTCTTTAAGGAAAGAGTAAGGATCTGAGCGGGGATACAGAGAAGAAGTGAAAACAAATCAGGGATTACTGCCAACTGTTTGTCAAACCGGAGAAACTATCACCAGGGAATCTCATAAAAATTGGTTTGTACAGTATGAGGGAATGAATCCATATTTTGAGTCATCTCATGTATTTTGAGCGGAAATACTGGCCGAGCGTTGGGCTGAGATCTAAGAATTTCATTCAACTATGGATAATAGTCATTATATTATTATCAACTGATTATATTAATAATGATACAACGCGGATTAATTGCACAAGAACTAACTTATGCAAGTAATAAGTTTATAGGGGTTATTAGCTGATATTAACTAGACCCATAAATTTTTACAAATGCTTATATTCGCCATGCTCCCCACTTTCAAGCGGAAAAATTATATGATCAGGATACCCAATGATGACTCGGATTCTGTTCTTGACGTTGAGCCAGTATCAGGTACAGGTCTCAGAGGCAGCCAATATTCCTGCGCCCAAGTTGTGTTCTCCTGGTTTACCTATTAATGAATCAGTAAAGGCCCAGATTGAATTATCTGGTTCCAAGCCCTTACTCTTCCCAACTTTACTCCCAAAAAAGACCCTTAACCTTCCTCCTAATTTATTTTCTATCTCTTCAGTTGCAGGGGAGATGACCAAATCTTTCAATAAACAAAACTTCGCCAATTTTTATTGCCCATGAAGATTAGTATTGGATCTCACCACGTATTCTTTAAGGCTTTGGTGGATACTGGAGCAGTGGGTAATTTTATGAGTGTAGAGTTAGACCAACAGTTGGAGCTCGACCTGGACTTAGGTCCTTCAGCGATGGTTGCTTCATCAGCCTCTCAGCCCTCATATCTAGTCTGAAAGCCAGTCCTATTCTCAATTCAATAGTTTATCTTTTGTGATTATTTCTCCGCAATGCCAAACTTTGTGTTTACAGTAATTTAGGGGTAGGATAGTGGCGCTGACATGTTAAAATTCACCTGGAGCTAATATATTTTCATTTTCTAATGACCAAACGAAGGGAAAGTTTCCTCTAGAAGATAACCTTACTAAAACTCAAGGCCACAGTTCCATCACTTCCCTTGTTTCCCCTGCAGGCCTTCCATCAGATTTCTCTGAGGCATTGATGGGATATCAAAATATCTTTGATTCTGAGAAGTTGGACCATCTCCCCCCTCATACAAAATTCAATTTAGGGTTTAGAACAACAGTGAAGGTGGTGAATATTAACTTCCCTTTTTATCCACACACAGAGGAGGAGGATGTTTATAATGCTTGGTTGGACTATATGCCAAAGAAAGGGTGTTTAAATAAAGAGACTTCACCAGTTGCTTCTCCCATCATTTTTGCCTAGAAGGCCTATGGTTCCCTCCATCCCTGCGTGGATTATAATCGCTTGAATAAAATTACAGTGCATGATCCCTACCCTTTACCCTGGAGCAAACTATCAGTCAAGAGATTGCCAAGTCTCATGTGTTCTCTAAGCTTGATATTGTCAACGCCTTTAATCAAATTCAAGTGATGGAAAGTCAAGAATGGCTTACTGCTATCCAAACTAAGAGAGGTATTTTTAAATTCTGAGTAATGCCCTTCAGGTTGAAGAATGCATTGGCCACATTTCAACAAATGATTGATAGTGTTCTTGGTAGACTAAAATTCACTTGTGTGGTCACAAATATTGACGACGTTTTAGTTCACTCTTCAACTCTCAAACAACACGCAAAAGACTTGGAAGTCGTGGTGGCTGCTTTTCACAAGGCGGGCCTGTTCGTCAAGCTTTCAAAATTCGAGTTTTATAGGAAGGAAGTTACCTTTTTATGAAATCTAGTCCTAAAAGATGATTATGCTAATTTCCTAACAAGCTGGATGTCATCCGCAAATGGCCAACTTCAACAACCCAAAAACAATTAAGAAGTCATTATGGGCGCCATCATTTTTCTAATGAATTTATCCCCTGCCCTTTCCAAGTTAGCTTCTCCACTTCAACCCCTCATGGGTAAGAATGTTCCCTTTAGTTGGACACCCAAGTGCCAGTAGGCGTTTGAGTCAACTAAAGAGGTGTTCTTATCACCCCTCGTTCTAAAACATGCTGACCCCTCCAAACCCTATATCATTGCATATGATGCCTCATCCGTTGCAGTTGGGGCTGTTCTGCTCC
Organism: Massospora cicadina; assembly: GCA_022478985.1. Classification (NCBI taxonomy): domain Eukaryota; kingdom Fungi; phylum Entomophthoromycota; class Entomophthoromycetes; order Entomophthorales; family Entomophthoraceae; genus Massospora; species Massospora cicadina. The sequence continues at coordinate 12,941 of JAKSZP010012597.1, forward strand.
AAGAGCTTGATGTTTAGAACATCTAGTCGCTTACTTTTCCCAAAAGTTCTTCTCTACTGAACAATCCTGGGCCATCTATGAGAAAGGAGTTGCCAGATGTAGCATGGGCTTTGACTCTTTGGTGTATCTGTTACAAGGCGCTCAACATGAGTTAATGGTATGTGCAGATCACCAAGACTTTCTGTATTTTAGAAAATAACAGATGTTAGCACATAGACAAGCTCGCACCTGTTGGGATTTGTGTAGTTTCAATTTTAAATATGAGTTCGTGAAGGGTGAATTAAACGTGCTCCTTGTTTTCCTTAGTTTCAAACCTGCTCATTGCCCCACGGACTCAGAGGAAGCAGACCTGGTCATCATGATTCCCACCACCCAAATCTTATCCATTGAACCTCCTGTGGTCTTATCAATAGACTTAGCTCCTGATGCTCCTCTTATTTCTCAGGTTTTAGCAGCTCAAATGACCTATCCCAAAGAAGTGGATTTATCAGAATAACTGTCCCTTCCAACTCACAAACATTCCCTGTATTCCTTGGTGGAGGGTCTTATTTATTATCAGTCGCAAACAGGGTTCCTCCTCCCTTTAGAGCTGAGGTGTTTTGGCCCATCACGATCCTCCCATAATTTGTCATCTGGGCAATAAGAGATGTACTAACTTGATTAAGTGGACTTATAATTGGGCGGGCTTATCAAAAGATTTACCAGCCCAGATCGCTGATTGCATTACCTGCGCGTGGGCCAAGTTGGATTGATCAAAAGAATTGGCCTACTTCATCTGTTACAATAGGCGGAGGGTCCATGGATATTGGTGACAGTGGATTTTTTGTCAAACTTCCCTGTTCTAATAACTTTACAGTGGTGATGGTGGTGGTCCATTGTTAAAATTTTCCATATTTATTCTGTTTTTCCATTATTTAATCAGAAGAAAATGCTCGTCTCTTCATGCGCATGTGTTTTCTATTTTTAGTCTCCCGCAGGAGATCATTAGTGATTGTGGTTCCCAGTTTACAGCGCAGTGTTGGAATGAGCTTTTATCCATTTTAAAAATTACACCCTGCTGTTCCACAGCGTAGTATCCCCAGTCCTATGGACAAACTGAGAGGATTAATCATATCTTAAAACAGTACTTGCGCTGTTATGATGCAGCCATGCAAGATACCTGGGCTGATGACCTTCCTCTTGCTCAATTTGCTATAAAAATGGAACTCATGCCTCTACGGGGGTTTCTCCATATGAAGCAACTTTGGGGTATAGCCCCTCATTTTCAATCAGTCTTTGTCTGCGTCCAGAGCTTTTAGATGTTGTGGATCATGCAGAGCACAACTGGTCTACTCAGTCCTTGGTGCTGGAGCATCTCATTAAGTCTATCAGTGACTACAAGCAGTTTGCGGATAGGAAGCGGCTTACTGGCCATGTCATAATGGTGGGTTCATATGTCATGCTTGATAAGTGTTATTTTTTTATGTAGGTACTTTCCTGGAAGTTTGCAAGCAAGCGTTTGGGACCCCACTTGGTGGAGGAGGATTTGGACAATGGTGCTTTCTGGTTAAAGTTGCCATCTCACTGAAAACAACACCCCATCTCCCACATATCTCAGCTGTCCCCATTCAAGGGGACTATCCCTGCAGATCCTGAGCTAATAGTAATTGAGGATGCAGAGGATGTCATGGGTAGATGACATCATAGTGGGGACCAACCCCAAGGACAAGTCTGAGCGCCAGGAGGCCCAGAAGGTGAAGCTTCAGGCCCTCCCTGACCTCAGGCACACGCTAGACTAACGTTGGGTTCAAGCTAAATATGCCCAGGTTGGTACTAGTGAGGTGCCAAACGTCCAGCCCCTTATGTCGTCCCTGGCGTTAAAACAAACAGTATACATAACAAATGCAGATGGTTTGGTTTAGTTAGTCGAGGAACAGGGTTTTGAAACATGTTCCATCTATGAAATCACACGTTTGGGTCAAATCCAACTTCAATTGATTACATGAGTGAAGTCAGTTTTGGCATATTCTACCAATCTGGATGTAGTGTGTTCTTATTGGTGGGTTGGTGCTTAGGTCCACTTCTGCAAAGCCCCTTATTCCCCCATCAAAGCTTAAATATGTTTTCCCCAACCAACATTTCTTTTTGGCCGACTTCCCATTAGACTTTTTCCCTTTTTCCGTTTTTCATATGTTATCTTTAGCAAACCTGTGCGTGGACCTCTCTATGGAGGTCTCACGCTACATTAACCACCATATTCAAAAACAATTAAATTTTTAACTCGTGCACTGTTGCATCACCCAGGTTCCCTCCAACCAGGGAAGTTTACCCCTTTCCACTTGGTGCACTGCGTTGTTTTTAATCTATTGTTTGCTATCATGATTTCTCTTCTTACCTTAAGTTATTATCGCTCCAGCACCCTCTGCTGGGCTCTAGTAACCTTGGTACTAATGGCTAGTTTCATTCACTGGCTCTGTGCACTGAGCACCACCACACTAGAAACAGGAGAATTATAGACACTCTCCTTATATTATTGACCAACCACTTAAATTTATGTACATGAACTTTTTCCATGTGGGAATTTTCTTAATTGTAAACAATGGGCGCCAGCTGAAGGCCTCAGCTGTGGTTAGCCGCACCGCTGTTTTCTCTTTTTATCAAAGATTGGAGCAAATTGGCGTTATTATGGTTGCCTCCAACTGGAGAGTATTCACTCTTCATGCTCGTACCTGGTGGATATGGATGTTTCAAGGTCTGGAAGTTGTGATTTCCCAACTTTCCACCAAATTTACCAACTTCAACTTTATTAAATGGAGTTTATTTTAACAGCAAGTTCAGACAATGCTGCCAGAATTGGTGCAGATGGCCCTGGGGTGTTGGCCTTGGATAACATTGAGCATTCTGTTGCTGTTAAGGGAATCAGGTCATTCGCAACTAATAATGCGTTTTATAATGGAAACCTGATATGTACCTCTGACCATATTTAGCTAAAATATGGCTCAGATATGTAATATATTCATTTGTATGGAATCACCCCAGAAAATCCCCGTTTGACCTCTTCCATGATTTGCAGCACTCAAGAAGTTGAAAAAGAACTGCGCTTACAATATGAAAATGTTTATGCCCCTCTGAATATATGGTGGGATATGTGGCCTCAGTAGTAAGAGTGGCCAAGTATCCCTCTCCATTCTTCGATTCAAAATCATACCAGAGTGACATGTTACTGCCAAATGAAGAGTTGGGTGGTGATTTACTGGCATTTTCGGCTTTAGGTAAAGATCATTCTGGGTATCTTCTACTGACTGCTATCCTTTCCTCCCCTTTAAGGAAACTCAGCACCACTATTCTGGTGAATACTGGCGCCACTGAAAACTTTATGGACCAGTGTCTAACTGACTATCTTGGGCTGAGTTACCTGCCAGGTGGTATGGTTAGGGGAGGGGCGTCCCAAGGTATTCCCACTCTGAAGATCATTGGTACAGTGAACTATCATGTTGGCAAGAACCACTTTTCAGATCACTTCCAAGCTACTAAAAACCTCTTGTACCCTATCATTTTGAGTGTGGAGTGGTGGCGGAAGTTTGACGTTAGAACCAACTTGAAAGAGAATACCCTATCCTTAACAGTAAAAAATGGCCGCACACTAGTTGTTTCTTTATCTGAGGCTGACGCTCAGGGTGACTTAACCCACTGGCCCCACCTTCACACCCTTAGCCTTGCCTATGTTGAAGCCCACTGTGGTGGTTCCCCTACCTTCTTGTTTGGAGGGTTTGGAATCCTCTTTTGATGCACCATCCGCTAATGCACTCCCTGAGCACTCTGAGTTTGACTGTTATTTCAAGCTCACTGTGGATCTGGTGCGCATATCTTCCCCATTTACCTATTGATAATCCGTGAGGAAGAGGCGTTAGATGTGTGGGTGAAGGAGCAGTTAGCCAAAGGCGCAATTTTTCAGCGTACCTCCCCTGTGTGCTCTCCATTTCTCTTTGTTGAGAAGTCTGATGGTAATCTGCGCCCATGTGTGGACTATGGGAACAATAACAACGTGAATGTACCAGATCTACATCCCATCCCTTTGGACTCTCAGATTGCGCGCTATGTGGAGAAGGCTGAAGTCTTCTCCGAGTTGGATTGCCTCAATGCGATCAATCAGATCCGGATCAAGAAGGGCCAGTGGTTAACCGCATTTTGTACCAGAAAAGGAATCTTCCAGTTTCAGGTCATTCCCTTTGGGCTTAAGATTGCCCCTGCCATTTTTCAACGCCGCATTGATGCAGCGTTGGGGTACTTGTTAAGGGTATGCGTGGTTACCTATATGGATGGTATCCAGGTGTTTTTCCCTGATCATGATTCCCATGCAGTACACCTTTGGCAAGTGGTGGAGAGGTTAAGGGCAGCTAGCCTTACGCTGAAGAATACAAAGTGGAATTTTTAAGTCACAGGTCACTTTTCTGGGCAACATTGTGTTTTACCAAGGATACATGATAACTTCAGACAAGGAGAAGGCTATTTGTGATTGGCCCACCCCCACCTCAGTCAAGGAATTGAGGAGCTTTTTGGGGACGTGTACGTTCTTCAAGAAGTTCACACCCAATATTTCTGACGTGGCAGCTCCCTTATACAAGGCTAGCGGTGCCAAGGTGCTTCAGTGGTCCCCCATATTGGAGGATGTTTTCCAAGCAGTGAAGTGCACCTTATTGTCCACGTCTGTTCTTTGTCATGTCAACCCTAAAAAGGAGATAATTGTGTCTACTGATGCCTCCAACTTCGCAATAGCGTCTGCCTTGTTACAAGTAGGCAAAGATGGGATAGAGCATCTGGTGGGATATTTTTCCAGGAAAATGTCTCTGCCTGAGTTGAATTACGCCATTTACGACAAGGAGTTACTAGAATTAGTGGAGGCGCTGATTTATTGGCGTCACCACTTTAATGGCTCCACCCAGCAATTCCATATACATAAAGATCACCGTGCCTTGCTGTACTACCGCGCCCATCATGTCCTAACCCCACGGCAGACCCGTTGACATGAGACCCTTGCCCAATTTGCCTTTTCTTACGAAATTACCAAGGGCAAGGATAATTGTTTGGCAGATGCTTTAAGCCGCAACCCTGCTTTAGCTCCTGATACAAAGGAGGTAGAGGTCTACAACACCAAGATGATGATTCCTTCAAATAAAATTTTGTCTCAACTTCCCTCTCCCCCGGCCAACGGGCCAGCGCTTGCATCTTTGGAGAGTGCGGAGGAATATGGTATGTTCAGAAATGCGGTCCTTTCTCAGCCGCTATCTGCTGAGTATACTATAGCACTTGCCAATAGCACTTTAAATCAATTGGACTATCCAGGAGTAATCATGTAAAGGATGAGATGGTGTGGTTTCAGGGCGCCTTTGGGTACCTGCTGGACCATTGTGCCTGGAAATCATCCGGGATCATCATGATGGAATTACCATTGGTCATCTTGGGAAAGCAAAGACCTTGGAGTTTATATGTCACACCTACAATTGGAAGGGCTTACCTGCTCAAGTGGGGCGGTATTGTAAGAAATGTTTGATATGCAACAAAATGAAACCCAATCGGCAACCTTTAGTGGGGTTGTTGGTACCATTTCAAAAAGCTGAAGGGCCCCAGACTTCCCTATCAGTGGATTTCATTGTGGAACTACCTGTCTCTGATGGTATAAATGCCATCATGGTGGTGGTTGACCAGTTTACAAAGTTCGCCCACTTCATTCCTTGAAGAATTATAATAACTGTGGCTGAGATGGCTAGGCTCTTCGTCATGCATGTATTTGCACTCTAGGGGTTCACAAAGAGATTATCTGTGACCGAAAACCCCAATTTACCTCCATCTTTTGGAGGAGTTTTGTAATACTCTTAAGATTCGCCCTTGCCGTTTGAATGCCTATCACCCTCAATCAGATGGGCAGACTGAACGAGTGAACCAGTGCTTGGAGCAGTTCCTGCGGTGTTACACTGCCGCAGATCATTCAGATTGGGCTTCTCACCTTCCTATGGCCCAATTTAGTTACAACAACACGTTGCATTCTTCAATCAGTTGTTCCCCTTTTTTCGCCAACCATGGCTTTAACCCCGCCTTTAACATGAAGCTCACCTGTGGGTCTAAGGTTGAAGCGGTGGTGAACTTTGCCAAGACAATCAAGAAGGTCCATCAGGGGGTTTCTACAATCTTGGAGGTGGCAATGCAAGTGTATAAGGATAATGCTGATGGGAAGCGCTGAGTGGGTCCAGCGTATAAGGAAGGGGTCTCATGATGCTTGATGCTTGTTACATCTCTATTAAGCAGCCATGCAAGAAGCTGAGACCAAAGATGATTGGCCCCTACCGCGTTGTTAGAAAGGTGGGCCATGCCTCATACCAGCTAGATCTCCCCCCCCCTTCATTTCAGATCTTCTCTATGTTTCATAAGAGCAAACTGACGTTGTTCAAGGGCCCCCTACCAGAGACTCCTGAGGCCTATCTCGTGGATGGGCGCCAGAGTGAGAGGTGGAAGAAATAGTTGCCTCCCACTGCATTAAAAGAATACTGGAGTACCTGGTATACTGGAAGGGTTTTGACGCTGAAGAGAACAGTTGGGTTCCAGCGCACGACTGTGTGCATGCTCAAGGTCTTATTGAAGCCTTCCGCAAGCGGTTCCCCCAGGCTTCTGGATCTCAGCCCAAACCGACCGTTGCTGCCATGAAGTTGGCCCCTGCCCACAAGAACTTTTCCCTTGCGCAAGCCCCTGGAGGGGGGTTGAGCCCCATTGGGAGGGGAGGGCAATGTCATGGGTAGACGACAGCATAGTGGGGACCAACCCCAAGGACAAGTCTGAGCGCCAGGAGGCCTAGAAGGTGAAGCTTCAGGCCCTCCCTGACCTCAGGCACACGCTAGACTAACGTTGGGTTCAAGCTAAATATGCCCAGGTTGGTACTAGTGAGGTGCCAAACGTCCAGCCCCTTATGTCGTCCCTGGCGTTAAAACAAACAGTTTACATAACAAATGCAGATGGTTTGGTTTAGTTAGTCGAGGAACAGGGTTTTGAAACCTGTTCCATCTATGAAATCACACGTTTGGGTCAAATCAACTTCAATTGATTACATGAGTGAAGTCGGTTTTGGCGTATTCTATCAATCTGGATGTAGTGTGCTCTTATTGGTGGGTTGGTGCTTGGGTCCACTTCTGAAAAGCCCCTTATTCCCCCATCAAAGCTTAAATATGTTTTCCCCAACCAACATTTCTTTTTGGTCGACTTCCCATTAGACTTTTTCCCTTTTTCCGTTTTTCATATGTTATCTTTAGCAAACCTGTGCGTGGACCTCTCTATGGAGGTCTCACGCTACATTAACCACCATATTCAAAAACAATTAAATTTTCAACTCGTGCACTGTTGCATCACCCAGGTTCCCTCCAACCAGGGAAATTTACCCCTTTCCACTTGGTGCACTGCGTTGATTTTAATCTATTGTTTGCTATCATGATTTCTCTTTTTACCTTAAGTTAATATCGCTCCAGCACCCTCAGCTGGGCTCTAGTAACCTTGGTACTAACGGCTAGTTTCCATGCATTGGCTCTGTGCATCGAGCACCACCACGCTTGAAGCAGTATAATTATAGACACTCTCCTTACATAGGAGGCTGAAGTGGAGGCCATTTTAGCATCTTGTAAATCTTGGAGGTCAGTTCAATATTTCATCTCTTGGAAGGGATATCCATCCTATGAGAACATTTGGGTCAAGGCCTGCAATTGTGCAAACTACATGGAACTGATCGAGGCGTTATGAGTTCCATCACAATGCTCCCCATCCCTCCCTGAAAAAATTGCAACTTAAATGGCGATCTAGTTGCCCAAGGCTCACAAAAATGTAGCCCTCATGCAGCTCCTGGTTGCGCCCCTCCTCTGGCAAAAGGAAACGGTAATGTAAGTCCAGGGGAACGTCCCTTTGCATGGATCAGGCGATTTTCCCTTTTTTAAATAAGAAGGGTCTGAATAGGGTATCTGTATACCTCATCACCCAGGGCGACCTCGCTCATATGGTAGATGAGCTCTGGGAAACAGTGCTCCCTCTGAAGATTCCTCCCCAAGTTCCCGCACTTGCCTCTGGACAACTTGTCTGCCAAATTAAGGAAATCTGTTCCAAAATCATTGGTAACCGCCTTCCCCCCAAGCAGGAGGGACTTTATAAAACCAATGGCGCTGAATCCTCAGAATCAAAGCTGATATGTCTAAAGTCAACAGGAATAAAACTCAATGGGCGAAAAAACTAATAATCAAAGAGGGACAAGTATCAAATTCTCAGCTGGAATTGCTAATAGCATCAAGCCGCTGAGCAGTACAATTGCTAATTTCAAACTTCCTTCAAAATCTTCAGGGACAATCCCTGATGAGCTTATATCACCATCAGGGACTGTTGCCAATATTTCAAAACTTCTAGTTCATGAATCAGGATTGGTACCTAATGTAACTCATTTGGATGACAAAATGCCCCAATGACCAGGCACGGGTGGGTTATTCATCCCAAACCCATTTCTGACCCATTAGGACCAAACTACGTGGGTGGCCCTGGGGATTACCATTGCCCATTGGGCCAGACGCCATCATGCTATCTGATGTAAATGCAGTAGAGCCTCAGTCCAGGCGTTTGTGGATGAACTGATAGTGAATTGGCCTGCCGTTGAATCCTTCAATGTCAGTTCAAATTAGAATTATTTCCCACCTCCCTCAAAATATTTGCTGGGTTAGGACGAATTTGACAGCCTTGATCCCTGCTTTGACCTACTACCAAATCGAACACTATTTAATCAGTCGCAGCATACTAAGAAAATTGTTGGTTGATTCTCTTTATTTTACTTTCCAATAAAATCCCGCTAGAACACAAATTTCTTTATTCTACTTCAATTCTTCTTGCCAAAGTCCTGATGGCACTAACTTGGTGGCCTGTCAGCCCCTACACTGGATGGGCTATACCAGCTTTGATGATCACAATCGCTCCCACCATAAATAACTGGATCTACACTGCAAGAAATTTCTGGGACTTTAATCCCATTTATTTAGCCATCCACTATCAGGATATCAGAATCTTATGGCCCTACATATTTCACCTTCACATAAGGATCCGCCTCCTTGTTTCTGCTTTGGTGATCAACCCTTCCACTGGAGATCCCTAAGTAGTTAGTCCAGTAGTGCAGTTTCCCACAGAAAGACCCGCAGGGTCTGGGGCTGTATCTGTTTGGTTCATTACTGGGTTCCTTTTCATGCTCATCCTACATCAATGAGACATTGTCACCCAATTTTCTGCACCATAAAACGTCATTCATGCGGCAATGCCACTGGCTAAATGGCTTGCTTTTTGGGTGCTCACGCATCCTGACTGGCAGGCCATTCTAAACTTCTGCCGTTTTCCTGACAAAAAACCAATCAACTCACTAAAGATAACTACGTTATCAACATAAAGATGACAACTTAATTACTCGCTTACTGCCAGAGATTGTTCCCATTGAGAATTAAGCAATTTGGCATATCAATCTGATGGATCAACCACAGCAATTTACCTAATATTCATTATGACAATTTCCCTGAACAATAGTTTTCATTTGAAATGATAAAACCCATATCCACTAGCAGGACTTATCCCCTAGTTAATAAGGACCTATTATAATCTAAGCAGCCGGGTAGTATGTTTATGTCAAACACCCAACATGCAGGTATTGTGAAGATTTGGCTGGGCCCCTGTAGTAAGTAACATCCTATAGCTTCAATTTTTGTGGCTCTATTGTGCTAAGCCTAGAAGCCCAACAATCAATACTTGTAGCACTATAATACTCACAACAAGTATTTTATATTTTTTAGGGTGCCAGGTCACTCTAATGTTTTATCAGTTATAGTATCTGCCCTATGGTAAGATCAGCAAAAGGATTCATTGAAGTCAAGATACTAAAATAGAGATATATTTTGAGGTAACTTTATTTTAGTATAGAATAGGGTTTTTTATACATTACATACAGAAATAAAAAGCCCAATAAGGTAAAAAATTTAATGTAATTAGTAAAGGGGGAGGTCTGAATGGGAGGCTCTGGTCAAGAGATGCATTCCAGAGTCATCTTTATGTTGATAACGTAGTTATCTTTAGTGAGTTTAGAGGTATTTTTAATGACCCAAATTGGGTGACAAAATTGGTATCACTTAAGTTGATCATTGGGCAAATTCTTGCTTATTACTCTTTTGTAGTAAAACTTGGTTTCTGCCTCAAATTTTGCCTGATGAAGTAGTCATCTGACATTGAGATAATCATTCGCCTTGTCTAATCAGGATTTCAATTTGGTGTATTCTGGGCTCAAGTCAGTCCGTTGGAGATTTCCTATTTGTCAAGTTATTCTTTAACAATTATCAAATTTTTCGGTATAGTTGATTAAGGGAATTCTTAATCCCTATTAGGTCTAGGTATCAATTCTCCTATGTGATTTGGATAGGTAATATTGTTCCCACCATATCCAGTGATCTGATATCTTACATATGGGTTTAGACTGAGAAGTGTATGGGGAAATTAGTGTGCTTTCAGGGAGGGAAAGCAGTTACCTATCTATTATTTAAGGTATGCCCTAGATCAGAGATCTTGTTGAGGGGTGAGGCCTTGACTTTTGAACACTTTTTTGATTTAAAGGGTTGCATACATCTGTCCATCTTAATCGCTTGAGCTAAGAGTCTTACAATTTGATCAGTTTAGTGAATCAGCTCCTCCAGGATGTTAGAATTGTCACTTGTGAATGTAAAAAAGATCATGGCCAGGTTCTAACTCAAATTTTTATTTAAAGTCAATATGGAGGCAATTGTAGCCAACTAGCGTAGCATATTGACTACCTACCTGTACCAGAAGCTGTTCTTAGAGCTGCTACTACAAGCCCTGCTATGGCGGCCACATCTTCTGTTATTTCTGTCCTCACAACGCCCATATTGACCACTATGGTAATTTTTCTAATATAATGATGCACCAGCTCATCACCTTAACCCAGTTAACTATCCAAATTCAATAAGCATGACAATCAATACCTTCATGCGTTTATTCATAAAAACTATGGGAAGTACTAATGACAAATCCAAACTGACTACGTTGATGAATCTATTAAATCCTTATATCAAGTAGTTGGTAATGCTTAAGATATGTGAAGCCAGAATATCTTAACTTAATGTGAAAGGATATTCTTAACAAGGAGTTTGGCAGGTCAGAACTTATGATAGTACAAAAACTCCCTTCTTTACTTTAACGTTTAACCTGGCTAGAAAGTTTTAGACTTTGCTAATTGCTTGTACTATGAGGCTCAGATATTGTATTGGTCCAATGTTATGAGTAATTATGATTTTAGATCGCTTCCCGCCAAGCCTATGAGCCACAAAAATTTTATTGTACCATGCTACTGTTTTATATTTAAGTACCACCATAACTGAAACAGTGAACTAACTTCACCGCTGCACCCTTACCTTTGGTGTCCCTAATACAAAGCTTTATAATAGGTAATCTAATATTATTAATTGACCTCAACTATAGACAATAATTTTAGGAAAAGCTTTGGTGGAGTATAAAAGGGGTATTTTACTCTCACCAATAGTGTAAACATCCCAGTTAACAAGTCAAACAATAAACACGCAGCCTTGGTGGTGGAACTAATGATATGATAATGTAAAAAACTTTTCTACATCTCCATGACCCCAGGCAAACAGTTACTTATTTACTTACCTGAGTTAAGAAGTTACTATTGATGTTCATATGCCTAATGATCAGATAATCACACTAACTGTGCCTACATTGACGCTAGCATAAACAAAGTTAAGGTTTGGGCAAATGTATACAGCGTGGCACCCATCAACATAGTTTTCTCAACGCTGAAGAAACTTAGGATTGCACCTAGTATTGCACATTGTAAAGAATATGAAGCTTCGGACCCTAATGCACTACCTCCCTGGGAGCTTATAGCTCCTTGCTGCTGCAGTTTAACTATAGTGTTGTCTGCTCTGGCCATTGTCTTACCTCATGACAACTATGAGAACTTATTAGTTTTAATCTTATGAGATAATATGGCCTCAAATCAAAAATATTGAGAATGATAATATTTTAGGGACAAAACTTCCCAGTTTATTATGTTAAAAGGGTGACCCCTGACAGTGAATGAGGCCTTATGGGCATTGCTAATGAGAGTTCTGCTGATACAACTTATATTGATTTTCAGAAACCTAATGAGACTGTTGGAATCCTGGCTATGAATTTGCTTGAGCTGCTTTAAGACCAAAATTTGACTAATTCAGCAAGCGTAAGATCATTAAGACTCTCAGTTTCTGTTATAAAATTAAGAGGTTGACACCACTTTTAAATAAAAATGGGAAACTTTAACAATAGGGTTATATTTGGCTTTTAAATGTTTTTTATTAAGTGACATGAGGGGTTCAGAAAAAGTGAACCCATTAAGATCTTTCTGCTTAGTATTTAAACTACTTGAGGGCTTTTAGTGAGAAACCTGAGAACTCAGATTAGGCCATTATAGCATTGGCTTGGATTGTAGATAGGAGTTTGAACCTTGGAATGACATATCCTTGGGGAGCATTTTAATATAGTTTCGCCAATCAGCCATCTTCTCATATGTTTAGCTTGGGTAAAACCCTAAGTTTCTAAGTGTCCATTGGTTGAAAGAACATTTTCACTAATTGAACCCCATTTAGGTTTATTTCAGGAGGACGCTCTTCCTTAGGAACTTGCACCAAATTCAAGCTAACGCTTTGGCAATTTTTAGGTAATTTGACCTATTCTGACGAGGTTACAGAGCGCCATCATCATCTTGATCAGAGGGTATAGCTAAAGTTTGGGGGTTAGAAGAATTTTCTAAGCTAAAAAATTCCACTGAGAATTAAACAGGGTTTTTTTGGCGTTTTTTATTTAACTGAGGCAAGCTGACCAGGGAAAAGACTATACTGAAACTGAAACTCTAAAACTAACCCAACCAAAAACATGAACTGACCACCCTTATCAAGAATTGAGACACAAAAAGAAACGAGAAAAAATAATCTAACAGGTGGTACAGCGGTGAGCTGCTTATTGCACCATGGTGGAGGGGGAGGGGGATCAGGCGGATCATCATGAGGCTCAGAATTGTAGAGGCGTATCAATACTGAGAGCAAGGGGGTTGGGGCATCCACAGGATGAGGGTTGAGGTGAAGTAACTAGTTGTTGAGATCAACAATTTGGGCCTTTATCAAGCCTCTATGAGTTTGGCAACATGGTGTTCAGCCTGGATGCAAGCATCAGGATTTTGTTCTAATTTCACAATATTGGCTCTGGTGATATGTGTATAAGGGGAGAAATCTGTCAGTTCATAAACACATTTGACAGCGGTGGTGGCAGTTTCATAGAGGCGTATGATTTCCTCTTTTGCAATAGGAGAGAGATTGGGGGGAACAAGGGGGTGCAGCCTTTTTTTAAATTCCATTACAGATTTTGCCACATTTCTGTGAAGATGGTAATTTTTGGGTGAGGCCACCGCAGCCTTGGCAAGCTGGTAATCGTTTTGGAAAGTGGTAGCATTGGATTTGAAAACATATTGGTTGGTCAGGGCTGAGGCATCAAAGTCTGTTTCAAGTATGGTTCTAAACAAAATGGAGAGCCTGGTGGTGGGACAAATTCACTAGATTTGGTCACTTCATCCAATAAGTCCCAGGGTTTTGGTTAACTTGGGAATATTGGGTGATAGGTGTCTGTGGTTGGATACGATTGGGGGCTGTAAATTTTTTTGGATTAAACATGGGTCCAAACCTGCTCCCAATTAGTCGACATGGGTGTAGTTTGGCCAGCTTGGATTTAGTTTCTTGATCACGTTGCTGAATCATAGAGCGCTCAACCTGGGGGGTAAGGGCAGCCAAAATCCCATTTGAACTTTGTTGGTGTGGACTCATGGGTGGAGTTAGCCGTGTTTCAGGGTTTGGGCTGTATCAATATGTTTTTTGTGTGGTTCAACTCATGGCAGAGGGGACAAATTGTGCGACTGTTGTTGATGCAAGCCCAAAAGAGAAGGTCAGGTGCAAATGGGATATAGGAACGCGGTGGGATGTGCTGGGCCATGTTCAGCTGGTGGGGGGTAATGGTGGCCATTGCCTAAGGTGCCATAAGGTGCTCAGCACCATTTGAGACAATGAATTGGAGGATGGGGTTTTTTCCATAAGTGGACAGCCCTGACATCAACTCCTCATAAAGTGTTTGAGGGGGAAGGTGTTAGAGGAGGTTTGCAAAGGTCACCACAAGTGTGGTATCATCTGGGAGACATGTTTAAGTGGTGATAATGGGGGTGTTTTTGCATAGTAATGGTATAGCTGCTATAGTGGCCGCATCCTCTTTTGTGGGAAAGCCTATGCCAAAATAGCACTTATATGTAAGGAAGCAAATAAATTCTGCCAGTGCAAAGGTGGCAGTTGCCAGCTCAATTTTTGCTTTGTCATCATATGGGAAGAGACATCCATACTCAACTCAGAGGCAAAAGTGGATAGTGGATTTAGGTAGGGATAAGGGATGGGGATGGGTTGGGTGGAATTTTGCAGGGTGGAGTGCTAAGTTCCTTTGAGGGACATAGTGACTGGATGTATTAAGCGGACTAGTTGAGCCATTCCACACGCGTTTGCCTGCTGGGCACTAAACGCTAGCGGGTATGCTTCGCTTCCCCACACTGGTCAGCAGGTGGTGGATTTGAGGACATAGATTGGGTAATTGATGTGGTGAGGCGGTATTGGAATTTGACTGTTATTACAAAATCACTTTAAAGTAATGTTGTTTTTTGGCGATTTTATCCTTTCTGAAACTTGAAACATTATTATTGAAAATATGGAAGGGTAATTAACTGACAGAGACTACAACATGTAGTCTATAAAACAACATTGACCCTGCTGATTTATGGTATGATAATTCTAAGTATTCCTACTCATTATTGCACCATATACTGGTTGATAATCTGTATGTTGTGCCTCCAAAGCTTCCTGGCCAAAAGGAGGTTGAATCTATTTCCCAACTTGATCTCAAGTGTCAACTGTCATGGAGTGTTTTAATAATAAGTCCATTCTGACTCTCAAGATGAGTTACCCCAAAAAGACCAGCCAGAATATCTCTGGTATAGTCATTCATATTGAGGAATGCAAAAGGAATAGAGAAACTGAAGGTATAATTATGAGCCAAAATTTCAAGTTTGGAAATCATAGCCACGAAATGTCTGGTAGACTTCTTAACTTCAAAAGTAAATTTGGATGTTAAGTACTTTTATAGAAACAATAAATCGTAAAAGAAAAATGGAATGACAGAGGTTCCTGTTGGAGACCTTTGCCTTATATTGCTCGCTGAATGGGGAACTGGGACCAAGTGCACTGCTATCAGGAATATCTTTGCAATTCAGTCCAAGCGGCTCGTTATCCTAGCTAGTTACCAACCCCAATTCAATTCTGACCTGCCTGGATGTATTGGTATCAAAATCACTGTAAAAAGTCTTGATTATACCATTATTGCACTTGGCGCAATGACAAAGGCTCCTACTATGGACAGAAGATTGTGCCCACGGCCAGGCCACATATTACTAGCTCCATTGAGTAGGGAAAGAGTTTACTGTGCCTGTAACTGTTAGGGAAAGTTTATTCTTACCACAATAGAGGGGAACGGCGGATGGGGATTTTCAAGCCCAAGAGTGACTCAACCAATGTCACTTCCTTGGGTACCAATATATTTCTGCTATTGGAACTCAAACCAGTGAAGGGAACCTCCTGGTAAATATTTCTGTGAGCCTTCATTAGCAATGGCTTCTGACCACCGCCACCTCCTGACACACTTCCTGGATTTTCCACACCAACTCTTGGGAGGTGAAAAGAGTAGGAAGAGACACAATTTTAAGGTGTACGCAGGTACCCACCTCCTATCCACCATTTGAGCCAAATTGCCTAGGGTGACAAGAAGAACGGCTGCTGGCTTGCGCTCCTTCTTGGTAATAAACGATAAATTTCTAAAATTAAGCCGCGATGGTAATTCCCCAAGGCTTATATTATCCTTCCCTTTTTGCACTGGGTTAGCACCACCACTGGGAATATGGATGAGTTCAACATTCTTATGCGCTTTGGGCAGCTTGATTTCTAAGATGTAGTCAACTTTCTTTGGAGGAAGAGGAGCATTTGTATGCGCGATGTGGAAGGCCTTTAACAACTTGCAGCAGTTTGCACAATTGCAAGCGATGACAATCTGTTCTCATAAAAGGAAAATCCCTTCCAGGAAACCAAGTATTACACCAAGTCACAGGATTTTCAAGATGCCAGAATGGCATCCACCACTGCTTCTTCTGAATCCTTGATCATGATCAGTTCCAGGGGCTTCAGGCTCCTTCACCTTGAAAGAAAGTAACTCAGAAGCATGGAAGACTGGGTGCTGCTTCAAATAAGTGGGGAGATCCAACCTGAAAGGCCCCATTTCCCAAATCCTCCTCCACCACATGAAGACCAGAACACTTTCTTGTGAACTTCCATGAGGGAACCTTCAAATAAAAGGTGGTGCGTATCAAGCATAACTAATGACCCACCATAATGTCATAATTGGAGAGGTGCTTGCCTTCCATAAACTGCTTGTAATTGCTTATCATCTTAGTCAGCTACTCCCAAACCAGAGATTATGTGGTCCGGGTCTTCTGCACCTGCTCCTTGGTGGAAGTTACTTTTGGGGTGAAGACAAAGACCAATAAGGAATGAGATTTTTTACCTCAGGGTAGGCTCATAAGGGGAGAACCGCATTGACAAATGGGTGGCATTATTCTACGCAAACTGCACCATGGGAAGATCAGCGGCCCAGGTACCCTGTGTAGTAGAGGCGTAACAGAAGAGGTACTGGTTGAGGATCTGGTTGACCTGCTCCACATGATCATCAGACTGGGGATGGTACGTGGGGGACCAGAGCCTGATTTTTTTAGATAACCAAAGTTCAGATCCTAATGAGCTTTAAACTGGATCCCTAGACACTTACCACCTCCTGGAGAACGCCAAACATTGAGACACATGGAGAACTAAAGGCTGGGACATCTCCTTGGAGGTAATGGATGACATACAGGGTATGAACAGGGAGAATTTTGTAAAGTGCTCTACAACCAACATGATTTTGTCAAATCCATTAAAACAGGGAAGCCCAACAATGAAGTCAATGGATATAAGTGTCCACAGACTTTGTGCCTGCTGCAGAGGATGGAGGAGACCATTACGTCCTTATCTAGCTGACTAGCGCGTGCACATATCACTCACTTGGTGATCCACATCAGTAGGTGCTTGGAGACCCCTGACCAGTTGCTTATTCACTTTATTATAGCGACCAATTTATATGGCCTGTATGTCCAACTTCCAATGGGATCATGGTGAGTGGTGATTACTTTTTCTAGGGTTGGGGAGGCACCCAAACTCTACTACAAAACAATAATTACCCCTCCATTACCAAGGAATAAGTCTTTTTGTGGACCAGCAAACTTAACTGGTCAAACAACTCTACCCCTCCAAGAATGAGGCCTAACCTGCAAGTACCTGAAATACCAATGGCACATTCGCCACACAGTCAGCCCTAGAAATCGTGGGAAGAGCAAGAGCGATAATATGGATGAAATGTCTCATTGTAGACAACTACTTTGTTTCCTCCTCCATTTCATTCAGGGATGGGTTGTGTCAGAAATTTAACCATATAAATCCTTTTGATCATTACTAAAATTAAATTAAAATAAATAAAGGATGGTTGCCGACTTATTTAGAAGTTTCAATAATTTATTAATGATTATAAACCCAAATTTAAGCTCATCAATTAGTTAGATTGAACTGTCTTGATCCAGCAGATAAAGGAAAGCGTTGGGGATCATCCCTGACAGCAAATTGGTAGATTTCAACACTGGTGACTGAGGCCAAGAAATTCAAAATAATTAGTGCTATTACAGATGCCAAAAATCTAATTTGTCATTGAAGATATATCAGGAAGATCCTAATAGAGTTTTTGACCAAATTTAGGGCACTGGCGACTAATGCCAAGGATTTCAATATTTGTTATTATCAATGATTAAAGTCAAATTGTTAATTTGACTTTGCAAGAGTTTTGAGGATGTTTCCCAACAGAGTTTTGGTCAAACTCAACTCTGGTGAATTAGGCCAAGGATGTTGAGGCATTATTATTAGTTAATTAAAGTTTGATCACTGTTTCAACTTTGTAAGAGGATCAGGATGATTCCTGATGAGCAAATTGGCCAATTTGACACTGGCAACTAATGAAAAGTTTATTTATTCATATTTAATTTAACTGAATTATCAATTACGCTACATTGAGGGTTTGACATTGAGGTTTAATGGATCACTGGCGACTAAGATCAAGGATGATCCAAAAATGAAGTTTATGAGATAAGCCGGTGACTTGGGCGAGGCTGGTCAGCTGACTAGCTATGGTGCCAGAGGATCCAAATGTCAAGCATGAAATGGACAATCTGCCAACTAAAGATTATAATAAAAAAATGTAAGAGGAAATCAGCAACAAATGCTGGCTAAACTAATATGATACATCAGATGTGAGGAATACTAATTAAAGTGGGTGTTAAAATCTTGGGCTTTGTTAGCTCGCTTTTAGCCCTGGATTTCAACTGCACAGATTCATGGATCCTGGCGTTGATTATTTGAATGAGATTGATAGACTGGGGCAATAATAGTATGAAGACTAT
Organism: Massospora cicadina; assembly: GCA_022478985.1. Taxonomy (NCBI): domain Eukaryota; kingdom Fungi; phylum Entomophthoromycota; class Entomophthoromycetes; order Entomophthorales; family Entomophthoraceae; genus Massospora; species Massospora cicadina. The sequence continues at coordinate 31,647 of JAKSZP010012597.1, forward strand.
TATTATGGTTGATTGCCCAAAAGCCACGTTGAGATTAAAGTCCAATGCTAAACTGGTGCTTTTTCGTCTTAAAGATGTTTTTGTACAGGTAGGGAACACTTTCCCTATTCCCTTCTCAAAGAGCCAAGCGGAGATTTTGATATAGCCAGCCTAAGGATATCTGATCCTTGCACTCTTCTCTTAAGAGTAATGATAAACAACCAATGTTTATACAACTAAGTTAATATCAAATTGGAAGCTTTTCTTTCCCATTGCTATCACTTTTAGTAACATGATTCTACGCAATTTCTCTGAGATTGACAATCAACCAGGAAATATGAGCCAATTTGTCCGCAACAACACCAGTTGAGCAAAAATGGCCAGTGTGAAAGTCCCAAAGCCCTCCCAACCCACTGGGGAAAAACGCCCCAGTGGAATGTTGACACACCCTCCCACCAAAAAGGGTGAGTACAGCGCTGCACCCAGAGTTTTGCAATTTCTGCAAAAAATGGGTGAATATACCAAAATAGAGCACTCCCAACCCCTGTCCTCCCTTGAGCATGGCCTTAGAATTATGGTCAGTGATACTTCCCTCAAATCATGGGGAAAAATGGGAGAGGCCTTCTTCATGATTTCCTGAACACCGTCTCAGTAAATTATAAAAAATTACATAGAGGATGGGTGGACGTTGGGTTCATGTCTGCAGAAGAAGCGGTAAAAGCAGCGAAAGTCATATTCTCCATAAAAATTAACAATGAAGACTGCACCATCTTCACGGTGCGCACATGATGGAATGAGGCAAATGACCTATTCATCATATTTGACTGA